>SNQJ01S0148568.1:9514-23529 GCA_010110895.2 Picea sitchensis | reverse complement strand
GAATGGCACCCTTGGAGCATGGAGGTGCATCTTGAAGGGCATGTCGTGTAATCAAATTGTGAATCATAAAATATAGATGACCTAGAAAATATAACGAAATGTTTAGACTCCGTTAGAACAGAGTATTAATTAATCATTAAATTATAAGCTAAGAAATATAACAAGAGTCTAAGCCTAAGTATAATTCTAAGTCTAATAAAGGACTAAATTAAATATTAAACAATTTAAGGGAATTGAGATATAATCAAACTCTAAGAAAAGAGGGAATATGAATTAAAAGTTAGGTAGATACACATGTGTGCATGAAAATAATAAAAGGGATTTATAAATAAAAATAAAATAAAACATGAGAGAATAGGTTGTCCACATAAAGGATAATCTTGAGTCAATCTACCACTAAGCCTAACTAAAAGAAGACTCCCAATCCAACTCAAACTAAAATCTAGTTAGGCGACACAAAATAAATGAGGGATTGGGGAACTAAGGAACAACTAAGAGCAAAAATAGGAACACATTGAGGAATTTGAGATAAATTGGATTTTTAAATAAAATAAAAGAGGAATTACTTGTGTAACTTGGAGAGAGTGTGACACATGTACTGGGTGAATAATATTTTAATTAAATTATTAAAAATTAATTATTTATGCATGAGGGCATGAAACCTAATTCAAAAAATTTATTGTTGATAATGTGTTAAAAAAAACCTCTCCAAACATTCATCTTATCCTACAATTTAGTTAAGGATCTGGTTTCTTTTAAGGGTGTTAAATTCACAGAAGTTTTTGTTCAATTCATCGTTATTAGTGTTCAATTTTCATCATTCTCGAAGAGTGATAAGGAGAGCCTTACCGCTTAGAAATACTCTAATCTACACGTCTAAACACGGCTAGTGGTAGTGCTCAGTTTGTAATAAAAATATAATTTTTCTATATTTAGAAAGAATCTGGTTTATCACTATAGTAATTAATATTACAATTAAATTACTATATCCCCAACTATCGTTATCGCATCGTCATCCAGAATTTCTAGTCACATTCTTACACTCTCCTCCACACGTAGTCTTTCTCGGTCGATGGAATTTTGCTCCAGCTTAAGTCTTTTATGATAAAAATTATTGCTTGTACTTAATTGCTTAATTCGAATCACCCTTGCAATATCAATTCCCTCCTTACATGTGTGTGTTCATGAAATATATATATAATTATAAATTATTTGTATAATTGAATAGAATGAAATAGGGATCATAGTAGATCGACAAAAGTTATTGATGCTATATTAATGGATTATATATATATATATATATATATATATATATATATATATATATATTTTACTATTTGTGTGTTTAATCATTTGCACATTATATATTAATGATGTAATATTATAAAGATGTATTATTATATTGAAATTGTTATTGATTGTAGTCTATAATGATTAATATTAATTATTGCATCCTAAATGCTTACATAATGAATATATGTTGTTGATGGATAGTAAATATGTAAAATAATAATGGAACTTTATCTAAAATGGTGATAATGATATTATAATAAAAACTATGGAAATAGAGGTGGATTCTACGTTATCCATGTTAATAAGTGAACCATTTTGACTCGTGCAACCTTAAGCGAATACGTTAAGTTGATTATATATGATCGTCTTCTTGTTTATCTAGATAGAATTCACTTTTGGTTTATACGTTGAGTAGTTCTCGGCAGAAGAAAACCTTTTATTTAATTGTTTACATTATTGAACTTAGTTATGTTTGCAATTTACTCAAGAAAAAAAACTATATCTATACAAAAGGGAAATTATAAAACTCGTAATATTATTTATGTTTACTCATTTTTAGATCTTATAATAGGTCGCTACACCATGGCAGACTTTGAAGTCATTGACATAGTAGAAAATACTTCTCCATATCCAACATTGTTGGATCTGGATTGGAATTTTGATAACCATGTTATTCTTAACTTTGAGACCAAAAAGATGATATTTGAATCAGGTGAGTACAGATTTATTGTGCCATTGGGTCCCTCAGAAGGAGGAAGGTATGTGGAACCTGTGACATAAAATTTTATTACAGAAGATGTAAATCAATTATATAGAACTATCGTGCGTGAAGAGGATTACATCATGGAATGTTGAGTTGGAGGAGTATTAGTTCTTGTGCCTCAGAATTGACAAAGGTTTCTATACTTTTAGATAAGTATGGATCATTAAAATTTCCCTTAATTCTGACTAGGCTCTAGAAAAGAAAAATTGGAATTTCCATGTCCTTCCTATATTGACACTTGTTTCAAGGAGAATGCAAAAAGAATGATTAATATGAGTTTATATGATTATAAAACTAAAGAATGGAGTGGAACACATGAAGGTCCTGATAGTTGCACTATTTAAGGTGGGGAATGCCATCAAAGTTGGTAATGTCAACACGACAAGTACTATAGATGTTGCACAAAGTTATTTTGTTGGAATTGTCCTCAAAAGTTACATTAAAGTAAGTATATTTTTATTTGAATTTTGATTTTCTCAAACAATAAAAATTTTGATGTTTGAACAGTTTTTAATATATTCATTTTTTGTTGCATAAAATATAATTTAAAATAAATATTTACTATTGTATGCCACCAACTTTGTGATATCTCAATTAATTCTTAGTAATTCAAAGGTTAACATAAACATATTTTAATACATTACAACATAAATTTGTTATAATAAACAATAAATATGACAATAAAAATATATCAAAACCACATCTTATGTTTGTTCGCCTATTTAATGTATTTTCAATATGGTGGTTGTAAATGGTTGTTAACTTTTCATATCCAACATAATTATAAAATGAAGAAAAAAAAACACAATTTTCCATTATAGATACCCATAATAAAATGACACATCCACAATATAAATGTCCAAACAAATCATTTACAAATTAGTCTTCATTGTCATCGCCCTCATTATCTTCCTCGTTTGACATTGTAACATTGTTTTTCTCAAAAAGATGTTTATATCTCGGATCATGTCTTATTAAGAACCACCAATCCCCATCCAACACATCTGGGTGAAAAAACACTTGGTTGCAATTTTTTGGGAAAACATTAGGCTCCTTACTTTCAACCCACATTTTTTTAGATTTAATACATACTAGCCCACTATCGTGATCTTCCTTTACATTTATCGAGTCGAAGGTATCCCACCACCTGCAACAAAAAATGACACGTTGAAATGATGAGAAGTCCACTTGCATGATCTCTTATATATTTCCAATGTAACCTAACTTCCCCTCTATCAAGTTTTCATCAGAGTGGCTAGCATGACTAGATTGGTCGAACTCAACCTCCATTCCACAATCTTGTGTGATGTGTCCATCATCAACATACTTAATGCAAAAATGATGTCCATATGCCCACATAGATGGGAACAAATGCACCTGTAAAAATGCAAACAAAGGACGGTGTCATATGTCTAATATTCGAAGCATTAATAAAAACATAATACATGTTACAATTCAAATGTGAAATATCATAAATAAAACATCATACTCAGAGATTTTATTATAAAGTTTCTATACTCGATCCCTATGTTTAGTGCATCCATATCTTCTCATGTGGGTTACAACCGGACACCGCATATTTCTCTTGCATCTGGTCAACTGCCCAATTTTTGGGACATATTTTTGGCATTTTTTTTTAAATGATCAAGATAAGGCATGCTTCTACCATTCAACAATCTTAATGCTTTCTTGTCACTGCCCCACTTCCTTCTTTTCTCTTCATACAACATGACCCATGGTCACACTGTATCCACGTTGTAAAGAACAAATTTATTGATGGCATTCATTTCTAAATTCCCTGATGTATATGAAATTCAAAATGAATAGCATGATATCAAATATATATTATTAACTTAAAGAATGAATTTATTGATGGAATCAAAATTTCTAAATTCGTTGATGTATAAAATAATTCAAAAGAAATAGCATGGGATGAAATATATATTATCAACTTCAATGTAAACAATTTCTCTATACTAAATTGAAAAAATTTAACTGACTAACTCTTTATCAAGTGATTTTTTTTCCGTTCATTTGGATTATCTCCCCTTCCCTTTTTTCCTCACCTTGATTTTCGTACCAAATGAATTCCCCTTTTGTGTCATCAATTTGCTTGATCTACTCACTGGCATAATATAATGACTTATCTACTATGTACCCCTCTGTCATAAATCCCTCTAGCTTTTCCCTTTGTCAAACAAACCCCTTCATTTTTTTCATGTACCTCTCTAAGAAGAACATCCAACAACATGATATCACCCCAGCTAAGTCAACCTAATCAAGTAGGTGAATTAGAAAATGGACTTCCAAGTCCATAAAACTCGTGATCATTTCCTCCTCAAACATACAAACAATCCCAGTTATCTCTCGATGCTATCATGGAATGATAGCCATATAGATCTCCCTTGATTTGATCCAATGTACAAATGAAGATAATTTTGATATGGCACATCGCAATTCCTAGGGGAAGTCGTGGTTCACACAACCACGCATGAGAAAAGGATAATGACACTACAAAAAAGGAACACGCATCATTAATTTCCATAAAATTGTGAGTGTATAACATATTTTTATTGACATTAGTATAGAAGAATAATAATATATTCAACATACATACCCTTAGAAGGTTCAAATGGTCATTTGATTTCAACCCCTACAAATTCCCGTCTATAGTGAAGCAATGTCGTAGAGTCGACCCATATAAACAAGGTGCCTTCACACCCAATATTAAATCCTTCTCCATAGAAAGATCATATTTCTTCAAAATGTATGGGACATAACCTTCTTTAAAATACCAAGAGGGACCAACCTATTCTCTAGTTTATTTTCTTTGCCAATGTCTCTTTTTAGTATTCAAAGCAATGAGATATGTCTTAACAACTAATGTGTCAATTTTATTCCATGATATGTGCCTCCATAAAGAAGATGAAAGATTTTTTTTAATATATGCATGGGATCTAGTAAGTGGCCAATCTTAAGATTCTCTCAATATGGAGCTCATAAAATACATATTTCATTTTCATCCCAATGGGAATTTTCTCAACATAGGTGTCAAAAAAATTAGGATCATCAAGCATAGCTTACCCATTTGAATCAACAATTATTCCATTTCCTTCTCCTTCTCTGTGTCATATTCCCTATTCTAATCTGCTGGTGTCAATATTTCAAGTCTCTGGGTTCTCTTTGGTTTACCATTGAAAGCAAATTCATCTCTTCTATAAGGGTGGTCTTTTGGGAGGGATACCCTTGAACAGTCATACACCGACTTTCGTAGGTGGTTGGACCACCTAGCCTTTATAGAAGGTCCACAACATTTACATCCATAATACCTTTTTACTACAAGACCTGCAATGTTATCGTATACATAACATGTTAGTGTCAAAAATATAGTTGCACCAAATGAAGTATGCCAAATAAAATTACAGATATAAACAACGATGAACAAAGTTACCAGAGAAAACTCCTAGTCTTCGATAATTGTGCATGGTGTACAAACATATTCCATACAATGTAAAGGACCTCTGCATTGGGATGGGTTTTGATACATCATATACATGTATTCATTCCCATAATTTATTAAATTCATCGATCAATGGTTGGAGGTAGACATCCATTCTCTTCACTGGTCTTCTACCCGGGATGATATGAGCCAACATAAGATGTTCATTCTTCATGGACAACCATGGGGGGATATTTTTGTTGATCACTACCACTGGCCAAACAGAAGAGTTGGTGTTTTGGAGGGAATACGGGTTAAATCCGTCCATAGTTATGCTCAATTAGAGGCTATGTACTTCATCCTTGAATTTATGAAACCATGTATACTCTATATGCTTCGTGTTTATTGAATCTGTTGGGATTCACATAACTCATAGCTCACTTCTATGTGAAGCATGCCGCCCTTGCAACATGGCTAATTGTTTGCAATGAAAGAGCCTTTGAATCCTTGGAATTATAGGCATGTGCCACAATATCTTATGAGGAGGACCATGCGTCTTACCCTTGTTTTTTATTTTATGGTACATGCCATGACCACATTATGGACATATGTCTTTGTTTGCATATTTGTTTCTATATAGAATACAACCATTCAAACATGCATGGTATGATATGTACTCAACACCCAACATTTTCATTATTTGCTTTGCTTCTACGTAGTTATCGAGCAAGAGATTATCACTTAAAAGTACCTTATTATCATTGTCGTTAAGCATGAATAAAATAAACCCTTTTCTTCCTTCATTGTGTGACAATATTCCTTAAACTTTTAGGGGAATTAATGGTTAATTACCTCAAAAGTGTCGATAAACATGCGTCTGACATACCATACATTGCTTTCAAGTTGTACAATAACATTGTACTTGTCCCTAGCTAGGTAGACCTTGCAAACCCCTATACTGGACCAAATAGAGGGGTGGTGGAAGCATATTTCAAGTTTTTTTATGCTTCCTCTCCAAGATCTTTTAGTTTAGTGGCAAGCTTGTGAATTGAAATCATAGTGGGGTGCAACAGTAGATGGTGGATAGGTCACTCGTCATCAGAATCCTGATTGTAAAAATATTGAACATTACATCGATAATATTAGTAACACAATGTTTTTAATATGTTCAAACATTATACCAAACACTTATTAGAAGCATGGACATTTTTTTCCAAATAATAAATATGAAACCAACCCATTTATAAAACAAATGTTGAATTAAGCAATACATTTACATTAGTTCCGTTGAAAATCCAAAAATACAATTACTCAATCATCTTTTTCTTACACCCTACAAGGTTTTCTACATAAAAGAGATCAAATTCACGGTATAATAATACCATTGACCCAGGTTGGTTTCTAGAAGATGGCATGTTAGGATTGGTAGGGTAAGGAAGATAACCATTTCCATCAATCATATGCTTGCAGTGTATTTCTCTTTAAAAGAGATTGCGTAATTTTGGTACCACGAGAATATCTTCAGCATCTGAACTCGATCCTGAATCATGATCCTGCAAAATTCAATGAACAATTATTAAACTACACCTGCATACATAACATAATTTCAATGAGATAAATGAATTATCAATAAAATTTAGACGTACTGCAATCGGCGTGAGAGAACATGAAGGAGTTTCAAAGATACAAAATGAGATGGAATCTGAAGAATTGGCCATTTGATATTATAATTCTTTTTTTCTTGAATTTGAGTCAAAACCGACATCTTGGGTAGCATAGAACAATCTAACCTCAAAAATAACTTCGAATAAATTTTATAAGTTGACAACACACTTAAAAAATCATTGATTCTTTCTACAATATCATTTCTTTTTTTCGCCCAGCTATACAAGAAACCTCAATATGGCTTTACAAAATCTGAAATAGTTACTCGATCCCTAAAAATATCATCCTCTAATATAGAAAATGTGAATTTGATGCTCTCTCTCTCTCTCTCTCTCTCTCTCTCTCTCTCTCTCTCTCTTGTTGGATCTCTTTGTCCCTCCCCTTCTCTCCCTATACCCTGCCCTCTCTCTCTCTCTCCTACATCTACCCCTCTCTCCCCCTCACTCTCTCACTCATTGTATCCCATTCCCTCTCTCTCCCTCCCTCTCTCGCACTCTCTCTCCCCCACCAGTGTGTTTTATCATATAACGATGCATTGGTGCATGTAATTAAGAGAAGCACCAAAGACTGACCTATGTTATTTCCTCCACAAAGCAAAACCTATGAAAACTTTAAATACGAATGTTTGCATTTGCATTGTGAAAATTTAACTATCTTACGATGCATTATTACTTACACACCACCTCGGTACGTTATTAATTACACTTTGCACCAGTGTGTTTCGAACTATATAGCACATTGACAAAAGCACATTAGAAAAATAACACATGCTTACTATCAATAATTTGAAATTTGTTATGAAACTAAATCAGTGTGTTATACGTACACACCGCACCGATGTGCTACTCATGGCATAGTGCATCAAAAATCATAACTTTTGAAAGAAAAAAAACAGCGCGTGCATTTATAATCAATGCGTCGAAATATACAATGAAAAAATGGTCGATAATTTGAGTTTTTGTGTTTATAAAGGAAAACATTATTCATTATTTTATTTGTTTGTCAAAATTTAGAAAGGATATCTATGCAACAAAGATTTATCAACAAATATTTCAGAGGGGGTGGATTTTTTTTGAAAAGCCAAATTCGAGGGGGATTACTTTATATCACATAGAAATCTACAGAGGAGAAATTCCAAGTACATGATTTCATTCTATTGATTATATTGATCATTCTCCTATTTGATTCAAACAATTTTCACTATATTCCCAAACAAAAAAAAGGGTTTCATAGATACCTTCAGTATTGGAAGCCCTAATTTCCTTACTGTTTTTTTCGTTCTCCTCCTATATTTCACAAGAATTATTTTTAAGAAAAATTTGTTTATAGAGTTTGTTTATTTATATTTAGGTGCTTCCTATCTATTGCAATGAAACCACTCATTGTATTGGATCCCAAACCATCCTGTCACTGTCAGTTTTTTTTAAATACCTTTGCGGTGACCGATGCACTCTATACATAGTAAACCTACTATAACATATTTTTTTGTAAATATCACCACTTTATTTCAATTCAAAATATTATTAAAAAATCATGTTTGCAGTCAGTGGTGTGCATTTTACCTAAATACGCATTAGGGCGCATTGTTTACAAAGTGCATCGTTGAGTTTAAAATGGAAAAATTATTGTTTTTATATGGAAATCGTCATTTCTTAAATGTGTTCATTACTCGATGATGCATAATAAATAGTACTTAAGAACTCATGCTTTTATTAATTCATAAAGCACTAGTTGAATACAAAAAATTATAAAACATTGTAAATTTCGCAATGACACTGTTATATTGTACTACATCGATGCATATAAATATTTGTTATGCCTCAGTGTGAATAATCTTAATATATGCAAAGAGATATTATCTTAAAAAAAAAAAAAAAATTATATCTTTTTTTTAGGGAAATTTTGAAAATTTCAAGGGACAAACAAGGGGAAAACCAAGACATGTTGGTAGGGATGTCCAAAAAAGTGTAGAAGAAGATGTTAAAAGAAGTGAACATAAGTGTATTGCAAGAGGAGCCATCTCAACTACAATGTGCATCGAAGGCATGTAATCATTTACTTATTCTTTTATGTACATTGAATTTAAGTATCGCATGAAATACTAATTTCCAATTGTTTTGTTGCAGAAAAGAAAAACAAATAAAATCCATTCAATGCATAAGACAGGACGATGAGGAATAAAAGGGTTGATTGCAAAATTTGTGAGTATTTACATTTTCTTCCTTTCTTAAGATTTCATGTTTGTTGTGATATTTATATTTAAATAATTAATTTACACTTGTTCATGGATGTGATACACTTGAGACTGTGCCCACTTGACCTCTTTAAAACCAACCTGTGGCATAAAACTCTGATGGGTATTGGGCTTACCTTCAACACAATCTGGAGGTGACTTCTAGTGCTAACATTTATGACATCGTTGTCAGGGAATGAATTGAAGACCATTCCCTGGGTATAACGACAACGAGCTTCTGATTCTGAAGGTGCATCAGATATCAGAACCATTGAATATTGTGCTTGCACCTGGAGACTCCACTGAGGTGACTCCACTGTCTCAAATCCACTGTTTCAGTGTGGATGTTTCTAGCTACACCTAGTAGCCCTTGGGAGAACAAAATGAACAAATCTGGTCTTTGATGGTGAACAAAGACCAGACACAGTCTTACTGCATATCATTCACCTAGTGACTCCATGGTTGAAGAACCGGTTGGTGACTCCACTAGTTCAAAATGGACAAGAACTTGGCTCGAAGGTTTTCTCCTTTCAATTTTTTTGTTGTTCCTGGCTTTCCTAATGTTGTTCCTACTCCAAACGAATGGGGCGATTTTATACCCATATTTAGAGAGCCTCTAAGGCATCCTGGTACATTGAGTTTTTTTGTACATTGAGGGAATCTACGACGATTTTCTGCCCATATTTAGAGAGCCTCCAAGGCATCCTGGCATTATGCGGATCCAAGGCATGAAGGAAATTCCACTCGATGTACTCGCTGACAGGCTCATAGAACGAGTGGAAAACTCCAAAAAAATTGTAACAGACAACCCGATTTTCTCCACAGTTGCTCACAAATGGCTGAATATCTCTGGTACACTATATCTGCATATGGGCCACAGATTATCCCAAGTACATCGAGTGGAATTTCCTTCATGCCTTGGATCCTGGTACACAACCTACTGGCACACATTCGACTGGTACACAACCTACTAGTACACAAACTACTAGTACACCACCTACTGGTATGTCGAAGGAATATTGGAAGAAGTTGGACAGAAGAGAAAGGAGTAATATTAGACTCTTCCTGGCAGATTCAGTGTTGTTGAATGTCTCAAGAGAATCTACAGCCAAGGAACTATGGGATATGTTAGGGAATTTGTATCAATCAAAGTCCCTGGTAAACAAGTTATTTCTTCGAAAGAAGTTGTATCATCTTAGGATGGAAGATGGATATTCTATGACAGAACATCTAAATGCCTTTAATACTCTGGTAATTCAACTGGTATATGTTAATATTACGATTGCAAAATAAGATAAGTTTATTACTTTTTTATTTTCTTTGCCAGACTCTTGGGATAATCTAGTTGTAGAAATTGGTAGTACCACTCAATCTACATTGAAGTATGAGGATGTAGTTGCATCCTTGTTATCTGAAGAGATGAGGCAGAAAATCCTGGATAGTCATAGCACATATGATTTATTTGTAAGAGGTCATACCCAAGAAAATAATCCTAGTAAGTCTTCGAGGGGGGAGATCTAAATCTAAAGGTATATCTAAGTCTCTAGGAAAATATTTGAGGAAATGTTGGAAATGTGGTAAAACAGGGAATTATAAGAAAGATTGCAAGTATAAGAAGGTTGATAAACTGAAGGGATCTGATAATACCTCTTCCACAGAGGCGAAAAAATCCACTGAAGAAGGAGGTGATGTTTACCTGGCAGCTACAAGTACACATGCAGATTGTGGTGTATGGTTAATTGACTCAGTTGCGTCATATCATATGACTCCTCACAAGGAGTGGTTCTGTGAATATGAAAAATATGATGGTGGTGATGTATTCCTAGGATATGACTCGACAACCAAAATCATGGTATGTGAAATGGTTAAGTTGTTTCTAAAATATGAAAGGATTAGAACTCTCCCTAGGATTTTGCACATTCCAAAACTAGCCAAGAGCCTAATATATGTAAGTAAGTTGGATGATGCAAAAGTGGATACTGTATTGGGAAAGGGAACTTGCAAGATGGTATGAGGAGAAATGGTGTTGATGAGGGGAGTTCGGTGTGGAACTCAGTACAAGTTTTTGGGAAGCACTTATACTAATGGGTGTAATAGTTATGTTATCCCTAAGTAGAGAAATAAAGAAGACAAGACCAATATTTTCCTTGGAAAGAAGACCATGTTGTGGCATCAAATACTGGGGAATATTGGAGAAAAGAGACTTCAAACACTACACGATAAAGGTATGGTTGAAGGTATGTCTAATTGCACTCTGGATTTTGATTTTTGTGAACATTGCATATATGGTAAAAATAATCGAGTAAGATTCTCATATGTTGCTACAAGAGAAAAGGGGATCTTAGAGTTGATACGCAGTGATGTGTTTGGACCTGTGCTTATTCCATCACTAGGTAAATTTGTGTATTATGTTTCATTCATAGATGATTTCTCAAGGAACACATGGATTTATTTTCTTAGAAAGAAATATGAGGTATTTGATAAATTTAAAGAGTTTAAGGATTTGGTAGAAAATCAAACAGAGAAGAAAATAAAGGTATTGAGTACAGATAAAGGTGGAGAATTCTACGGAAATGAATTCGAATAATTATGTAAGAAGTGTGGTATAGCAAGGCATAAGACTACTCCATACACACCTCAGCAGAATGGAGTTGCAGAAAGGATGAACATGACACCAATGGAAAAATCAAGGAGCATGCTTAGTGGTGCCGAGTTAGGACAAGAATTTTGGGTAGAGGCAATGGGTACAACATGTTACCTAGTTAATCGATCACCCTCATCAACGTTGGATGATAAAACTCCACACGAGGTATGGACTGGTAAGAAACCCTCTCTTGAACATCTCAGAGTGTTTGGTTGTGATGCTTATGTACATGTTCCAAAGGAAAATATGAGTAAGATGGATAATAAAGTTTAAAATTGTATCTTTATGGGTTATAAAGATAGTGTGAAAGGTTATAATATTTGGAACTCATAAAATAAGAAGACTGTTTACAGTCGGGATGTTATTTTTAGAGAATTAAAAGATGATTCCAAATAGGAATTCCTACCAAGGCAAGAAGAACTTGAGAAAATAGAGTTTGAGTTGGATGATGCAAAATCTGAATCATTTGAAGAAGATGAAGAAGAAGAAGAAGAACCCCATACCCCAGTATTGAGGATATCAATGAGGGAAAGAAGGAAACCAGAAAGGTATAGTCCACCTGATTTTAGTTCTATTTTTTATTTATCTATTACTGATGATGATCTTAGAACTGTCAGGGAAGCAGTGAATTCATAGGATAGTAAACTCTCGAATAAGGCTATGGTTGAAGAAATGGATGCCTTGCATAAGAATGAGGCATGGGATATAGTTGAATTTTCAACTGGAAGAAAATATGTTGGTAGCAAATGGTTGTTTAAGAAGAAGTGTAATGAAGAAGGAAAAGTGGAGAAATACAAAGCTCGGTTAGTAGAAAAAGGTTATTCCTAGGTAGAGGGAATTGACATTGGTGAGATTTTTTCTCCTTTTGCCAAGTTAACTTCTATTAGATTTATTTTATCTATTGTTGTTGCTTTTGATCTTGAAGTGGAATAGATGGATATGAAGACAACATTCCTACATGGGGATCTGGAAGAATAAATCTACATGAAGAAGCCAGAAGGCTTTTTAGTGAAGGGAAAGAAAGAGTTGGTTTGTACGCTAAAGAGGTCACTATATGGTCTGAAGCAATCACCTAGGATATGGTACCAAAAGTTTGACATATACATCCTTGGATTGGGATTTGTGAGAAGCAAGGTTGATCACTGTTTATATTCCAAGAAGATCGGCAATCACTTCATTTATGTAGTGTTGTACGTTGATGACATGTTGTTGGTAGGAAATAACATGGATGTTATCAAGGAGGTGAAATCGCAACTATCCTCCAAATTTGACATGAAGGATCTCGGTGTTGCTAACTTCATTCTGGGAATGGATATTAAAAGAGATCATGCAAACATGAAACTCTAGTTGAATCAGAGAAAATATGTTGAGATGATATTGCAGATATTTAATATGCATGGAAGTAAATCGGTCAGGGTTCCTATTCCTATAGGTGTCAAGTTATCTTCATATCGGTGTGCTAAGACACAGGAAGAAGAAGAGGACATGTCCCATGTTTCATATGCCAGTGCAGTTGGCATTTTGATGTATGCAATGGTCTATACTAGACCATGCATTGCACATGCAGTGGGAGTTTTGAGCAGGTATATGTCAAAACCAGGGAAGGAGCATTGGACAACAGTAAAGAGGGTCTTCAGGTATTTGCGTGGCACTACCAATTATGGATTCTTCTACCAAGGAAGACTAGGATTGGACAGAGTGGTGGACATACATGGTTTTTTTGATGCAGACTGGGCTGGAGATCTAGATCGCAGAAGATCCACAAGTGGGTATGTGTTTAACCTATTTGGAGGAGAAATCAATTAGATGAGCAAAAGACAGGTTGTAGTGTCCCTCTCAACTACAAAAGATGAATACATGGAAGCCACTCATGCAAGCAAGGAAGCAGTATGGTTACATAGATTGTGTTCAGGTATTAGGCTGGTACAAAAAGCAGTGATATTAGAGTGTGACAATCAAAGTGCAATCTTCCTAGCAA
>SNQJ01S0148567.1:4220-16138 GCA_010110895.2 Picea sitchensis | reverse complement strand
GAGAACTATCAATGTTTGAAGCTTCCTCCATCCTTGCAAGATATCAAACTTCAACACAAAACTTGCACAATAATTCCAACAACTAAATCTCTAGCTATCAATGACAATCACATGAGAAAAATCTATGCTCTGATACCACCTGATCAAAAAATAGGGGGCTGACTTGTTATGCTATGCAAGCACCCTCTATTCCATTAAAATAAACTTCAGGACCTTGCTCAATGTCATAGTTGTGCAAGAGAAAGTTTGTGTCAAGTTTATGTATCTTTTATGTGTTTATGTGTGAGGTCTTTAAAAATTTAAATGTGTTGTTTACATAAATACAACAACAAAATTAACTTGCAACAAATAATAACCAGCAAACACTCACAACAAGAACAACAAAGGAGTTCACCCCCAACTGGGCTACATCTCCTTGAACCTCCTTCAATGGACTAGGCTCTCTGGGATTAGTTTGTCAAAGATTCTTTTACAAGTTGCTGCTCAACTCCAATGGATTTACTGACTGTACCATTGGGTTCAGAATACATAAAAACCCCAAAAATGACTAATAGAACTCTGAAAACAGATCATGGCTCTTTCGGGCATGACCTCTTCTACATGTGGCTTTGAGATTCCTTGTGGAAAAAACACCTGTAAAAGTCCTCAAATGCCTCTAAAACCTCTCCCAATGTGTTCAGAGAATAACAATTAGCCAAAAATGACTATTCAGTCACAGAAAACAGACTTGGGCTCATCTAAGCATGACCTCCATCAATGGGGGTCCTAAGCTCCCTAGAGCTCTCTGAAACTTCAATGGTGAAAAAATTGCAAAATAAGTCTTCAAATTCCTTTGAAAATAGTGCCAATGGATTCAAAACATCCAAAAACCCCTAGCTGGGATTTTTCGGCACCTCATTTGGCCAAAAAATGAAGAAGTTAGGCCTCCTACCATCTTCCTCCTTCAAGCTTGTTGTCTCTGGTTCGCCAAAATGCACCTTTGTGCGTCCAACCTAGCTCACGTGCTCATTTCCGTGCTAAAACCTAGCACTGGGCACATAACCAAAAAAATGGGTGCAACTGTAGAACGGTTAACGGAATTAAGCCCCCTAACTGCATAGGCGTTGGGCGCATGGGTCATACGACCTCGTTTCCCGCACAAAAAGGGCTATGTTTGCAAGATTGAATGTGGTTGTGACATGTGTCCAGGCACGCGATTTAAACCATTGACAACTCCCGTGCATTGTTTAACCACCGGTCATATGGGTGTACACCGAAACTGCGGGTTGGGGCTAAGCCCCAGCCCGGCCCTCGCGCCAAAATACAATATAATTCAAACTTAAATAAATTAAAACTCATATATATATTAAGAACCAATGTGTGGCGCGCCGGTTGGGTGGCCTTTGCCAAACCTTTGGATTGTGGTGAGGTCCAGGGTTCGATCCCCACGAACTCTATAATAATTTTAAACAACCAAAACATGGTGCCTGCACGTGGCACCAAACCATTCGCCACAATCATGCCACGTGTCAGTAGTCTATTCGTCCACATGTCCTACCATCAATGCCTGCCACATCAACTGCCACCTCAGCATATAGACATGCCACATCAGCTGTATGGCCTCTGCCATGTCAACTGTACGGACTGTACAGTCAGCAATTTTTTTGTTTTGCTTGTTTGGCAAATTGAAAAGATCACGATATCTCACTCATCCAACATCTGTTTGACCCATTCGAGTTGCGTTGGGTTCATGACAACTAGGGCTACATACCCATTCGTTTTGAGGCAATTCCGAGAACTTCGATTTTTGAGAAAAATTTTGACCCCTAGTCCAGATTCTGATCAATAGGCATGACACCATTCAGACATTTATACAACTATGATCCAATATCCTTTATAAAGATTTCCTTTGGGGATATCAGGGCATTAATGGTGCAGGATTGGGTACAACAGAGCCAAGACATCCTCCGAGAGTTGAAGGATCATCTACAAAGATCACAGAACCAGCAGAAGGTCCAAGCAGACAAGCACAGAGTGGAGCATACTTTTGAGGTTGGTGACTTAGTCTATTTAAGTCTCCAACCCTACCGGCAGGCTTCTATTAAAAGAAGTGGAGAAGAAAAGCTACAACCATGCTTCTTTGGGCCCTACAGGATCAACAAAAGGATAGGGGTCGTAGCTTATGAGTTAGAGCTTCCACAAGGCATATGAATACACAACGTCTTCCATGTATCCTACCTAAATAAAGCCATCGGCCAACACATCATTTCCATTGAGATAGTGTCGCCCATGGACGAAGAAGGACAGCTTGTGTTGATTCTGGAAGAGATACTGGAGGTTCAAGAAAAAAGACTCTGGAAGAGAAGCATTAAGGAGTATTTGATCAGGTGGAAAGACTTACCCATTGAGGATGCCACATGGGAGAATGAAAAGATGGTATGGGAGATAGGTTTGGACTTGCTTGAGGACAAGAAATTTCAAGCAGGGGAGACTGTAATGTCCCCCACCTCTTGAGGAAGAGGTTTGGAAGACTTAGTGGTCTAGGTGTCCCCACTAGGCCATAGTCTCACACTGAGGGGAAAGGTCAACTAAACTAAGGTTATATTCTTAAGTTGACTTGATAAAAAGGTGAAAAAGGAGTTAAAAGATAACTCAACAAAAAAATAGAAGAGCTAGAGTTGGAGTTAGGGTTAACTCTAGGAGTTAATTTAACTCAACAGGAAAATAGAATAAAAAGTATAAAGAGAAGGCTAGGGCGCACTTCTTGGGCATTCTGGATTTTGGTAATTGTTTGTTATTTCCCTTGAGCATACAGTTTGAGGGTTTTTCTATCACAAAACCTTGTGAGAAACTCAGTGGTGAAAGACCCACTCACCTTGTTCCAAGCTTGGTCTCGGAGAGGAAATACTCCACCCACACCATTCTACACTCATCACAGATCCATCTATCGATTCAGGAAGCAAGCAGGGTCGTACTGTTCAAGAATTTCCAGCAGGGGCGCACCATCATTTGAAGAAGAGATCGATACAGCCAAACAAGAGAGCTTGGGGGTATTCTGGCACTTGGGTTTTACTTGCAGGTTCTCAACTATCATTTTGGAGGTTTTCTTGAAGAGTTATCACCATCAAATCTTTAGCTACAAATTGGGACGGCTTTGAGCAAGGAGGACGTCCTGTGATTCAGTATGTCTCATATCTAGGGAGTTTTACCTAGAATCTGGACCTGAGACTTCTTCTACAGGGTTTCCACAGCCCGATCTATCATTCTGTAGAGTTTCAGAGGTTTTGGAGGTGTCCTTTATTCAGAATGATTTATTGAGCTATCCAGGGTTTCAGGAAGGCACAGACTACATTAGGGTTTCAGCCATTGATGGAGGAGGATCAAGTATTTGAGCTTCAGACTTCCGAGAGGGGTTTCCTTGGCCCCGATCTACATCTTGATAAAGTTTGGCACGATTTGAGTACCTTCTTCAGCCAGGCCGAAATATTGGTCCCTTTCAGCCAGCAGGACATACCAGCAGTCAGGAAGGGTTGAGCATTCACCTATTGTTGGTAGTTTGGGTCTTCAGATTATATTCAGCCTTTGGAGGCAGCTTTTGTATTAGCAGGAGCATTTTGTAGCAGCTCATATCTATTATCTATTGGAGCCATCTGAGGATTATTCCAGATCTCCTCTCTATATTGTATCTGGTTCATGCTTTCATAATAAAGGTCAAATCTATGCTTGTGTTTTCCATATCTGAGTATTCTTGTGATGTTGCATGTGTTGAGTAGATCTTTTATGAACACCATTTAAATAATTTGAACAAACCCTAAGGCCGAAACAACAATAGCAACCTGCACCACAGATAATCAACAAACACAACAGTGGTAGTTAGTGGTTTCAAGCAAAAAATTGGCTTGGGATCATTACAGAATGAATAAAATTAATGTAATAAAGAAACATACATTTTCTAATGCAACAAAAAATTGTTTCAATGTTGTTGTAGAGCTTGAATCTGGATAGTTGAATCTAACATCATCCCAACTCTCTTCATTCAACATTTTAACCATTTTCTCTTGTATTATCATATAAACCTTGTTACTAAATAAATATAACAAATAATTTTATAATGATATATATAATAAAATACTTAGAACATTAATATGTTAAATTGAAAAAAAAATAAAAAAAAATCCAGTCCTAACATAAATAAGAAATAACTCAACAAACTTACTTTTGAAATTTAGTAGACATTTATTCCATTGATAATTCACTTGATCTCAAATGTGATAATATCTTTATAATAAGAGTCTCACCCTTCATCTCTTGCATGAATCTCCAAGGTGTTATAGTCATATCTTCTGGAAGATTCTTGATTTCAGGACTAGTCTTACTTGTGCTACATGTTAAGGGTTTAGACTTCTTAACCCTTTGATTTTTCATACAATATTCTCCCATATGCCAAAGATATCATCTAGAAAATCCCATGTCTATTATCCTCTTCTAAATTCCAATTGAAAGTAGCTACCTACAACTCGGAATGCATCACTTCCTTTGCGAATTTTTCCTTTCACATTTTCCTCATCAATTGGGAAGTCGATTTCCATACAACATTGCTTCTCAAAATTTGCATCAACCTTTGATATATCCCCACCACATATTTCATGAAATTCATTATGGATAAATCTCACCCTTTGAATGAAATTCATGGACATCATGTGTTCATTATCTGTGTTATGTTCCCATGCCAATAACTTTGCTTCTACATTTGTTAAACCAACATAAATGATACATTTGATTGTTTCAAAAATAGGGTTACTAGGATACTCTTGCATCGATTTTGTTCTATCCTCTGCAGGATGATTTCCTCCTATCACATAATATTTATAGTCAAAACATTTTGATTTATCAAATGCATCCTTACTAGGAACCTCCATTGGGTCAAAAAGAACTAGGTAGTCAACCACATGTGCATATGGATTGTACCTAATCAATGTTTTCAAGTTGTGAATATGATAATGATCTGGATTTTTAATTTGATATTTTTATTTCCCTTCTATGGGTTTATAAAGTTGTTTCACATTTAAATGAAATGCATGGCCCTTATCAACCAAGTTGTTCCTCCTCGATCGATCTTGAATGGTATTTTGTGTTGTTTTCATAATACCATCCTCTAGATCATCACCTAGTGTTATGATTTCTCTGCTACCTTGAGGCCTTTCACTATGATATTTGAAGCTAACCATGGCTTCTTCATAAACAACAACATTTGATTTTCTCTTTTTATGATTTAAAGGAGTTTCATCTAAATCAACAATCTCTTCATAATTAATAAGAATGGAATCGTCCTCAGGCATAGTTCTTTTGTGTTTCTCTTGTTTCTTCTTCTTCTGAGAAAGAGTGGTGACTTCATCGGCACCAATCTCGACATCATATTCATTTTAAGTTTCCACATGTTGAAATGTAACCTTTTATTGACTAAAATTTTTAATCATCTTGATTTCCAGTCCTTGGAATAATAATAAAAAATTATATCATAAGAATTAATTTGTGTATGATCACCAATTCATGGTGTGGCCCTTAGTCTCAGCTTCGTCATGCATTTTACGGAATCAAAATCCGAGTCCATATGACCAAGATACTCATGGTTTTATCCAACCACTCGATCTTCCATGAGGGGCACTTCTTTCGTGTGCACCACAACTCATTACTCTCATTACTCTCATTCTCCATACTTAATGTATTATCTTATCCCTTCACTCTTCTCGTCTCATACTTAGTCTCATTCACTCATATTCCCTCCACTTATCTTCTTATACTTAGTATCTCACCCACACTTAGTCTCATTCTCTCATCTCCCCTTCCCATCTCTCCTCTCGATCCCTTTTCTCTCTTATCTTACTATACCATACTCATGAGTCCCTTCTCCTCTAGATTACCCTCCTACCTTGCCACACTCCTCTCTCCACTCCTGGTCTCTCTTACCGCACCACACTCCTCACTCCACTCCATATCCCTCCTACCCCACCACATTCCACTCTCAATCCCTCCTACCCCGTCATACTCCACTCTCTATCCCTCCTACCCTACCACACTCCTCACTCAACTCTCAATCCCTCCTCTCCCCTCTCATACAATTATCCCATAATCTCCCTTACTTAGCATATTTTCTAAATTTTAATTCCTATTCAAGATTTAACCTATTATATTGAGACATGTGATAGCCTATTACACTGAGACACATGGAAGGTGACTGGATGAGACACATGGCATCCTATTACATTGAGATGCATGGAAAGTGATTGGGTGATTGGGCGACCAAAATATTACTAAGCCGTGAACAAGAGCTACACTAAGACCTTCATTAGCTCCTTTATTTCACACATGAATGGTAAGGAAGGAATTTTCATTATAAACGCTAATTATTCATCCCCCAAAATGCATGTGGGACTTAAAAATGTGGAATCAAATCAAAGGACAAGATTCACCCACGAACCATATCGATGATCGTTGAGTCTCCATCTTCTGGAGCTCATATCTTGAGTTATCGGTGTTCGTTTTTGGAAAACAAGACCTCGTTGGAAAGGTAATTTCACAAGGAATAAAATGGGATATGTTTAAATGGTTGAATTTTTTGGTTTTGGATATTTATTATCGTCCTAATTAAAAGGTATTGTTTCATCCATGTTTGGATCCCAGTTCCTGATGGGGGGGTGTGGGGAGGCTTCCCCCCCCCACATATGTCACCGGGGAGTCCATGGGGGGAAGAGAAAATCATTGGGTCCCCCCTTAGTTAGGGTTTAGGGGAAGAGCCCCTAAAGAAAACATTTTAGGAAAAAATCCTTGTAAAATTTTGTGATTTCGTAGTCAATCTGGATCGTTCATCATTAGGTCGCAGATTTGATGGTAGAAGTTATTTTAGGGTTTTTTAACCTAGAAGGAAATCCTCTTTTATGTATAAGGGGATTGTATTGTGGATATTGGTGTAGGTGAATATTATTTTATAAGAGAGGATATTGTGAGATAAGAAGAGGAAGTTACTATGGGTGTGTTGTAGGTTGTATCCCTTCATTTGCTAGATAATAATAAAGGGAGGACTAGCAATTTCTCTAGTGGATGTAGCCCATATTGGGTGAACCACATATACATGTGTCTCTATTGTGTTTTGTATCTTCTACGTTTTATTTCTACATGTATTTTATATTATTGCTCTGCAATTCTTTTTTTCTAACAGAATTTGGCCATAATTTTTCCAGAAATTAAAAGAACAGTCAACTCACTTGTCATGACTTGCTAGAAAAATTATTTGGAACCTCGAATTCACGAGGATATAAGTTAAGATCCATAACTCCAAATTTCACTCAAGAGGACTTGTTGGGAAGCTGGAATAATGAAGATTATTTATATAATGGTTTCCAAGGCTAAGAAGTCACTCATCATGTTTAGAAAATTAAAATAAAATCCACTTTTTTCAAACAGTTAGCTTCAAGTTTTGGAAGTAAAAGTTTATTAAATATATTTTATAAAAGGATGAAGTGGGTCCCACTTGGAGGAACGAATTTCAATGACCTAAATTCATTAATAAGTATCTAATCAAACATTAATTAAAAGGATTTATTATTTATTCCAAAAATAAGAAGCATGTGGGAAACTTCTTGAAGAACAAAAACCCTAACTACTAGGGAAAAACATTTCAAAGAAGCATTGGGATCATATTTAAAAGGAAGAGAGCACCATCAAAGAAGGGGTTATATTATCATAATAGCATTGTCCAGCCTTCAGTATGCAACTAACTTTCTCATTTGCAAATACAGATCTCCATTTTCTTGCTTCTTCTTCTACACGATTCCTCTCAAGGCTTTGTGTTTGTATATATGAGATTGAGCATAAGGCTGAATTTTTTAGTGTTTTATTTTATTCTTTCATGCTTCAGCCTAAGAGATCATAGGAGTATTTTACATCCATATATATGACTCATAATTTAAGATGGGGTTGTTTAATTGATTCATGGAGGTTTAGTCCTTGTATCTGTCAGGATTTATTTCTGAGAACTAGTTAAACGATTTACAAAAATTCTTTGTAGTGTGAAATATATTTTATGTATTGAAGTCCCCAAAGAATTATTTCAGGGCATAAATTTAATGATTTCTCAAACTTTTGGATTTATGGGTATGATATTTTTAGAGTGTTCTCATTATATTCTTTTCAGTTTTTAATGCAATACTCACCTAAAGTTCCGTGAAATGATCAACACCATTTCACTCTTTTTCTTGTGAGAAAATATGGTTGCATCTTCTACTTGCATGTGTTTCAAAGGGATGTTATAATGACACTGAACATATAATTATTTTGATATTGAATCCTTTATTTATCTTTTTATTATTAAGAATCTGCTTGGTCCATTTCCAGGCAAATGTTACACTCAAAGAGAAATTTGGTTATCAAGAACCATTTTATATAAAAACTAAAGAAATAAATATTTGGTGTTTGTTAATTAGCATTCTACCATTTGACAATCCAATCCAAGAACATCGGCTACATCTTTCATAAAATTATAGAGGAGTACCGCCTCTTTAAAAATGCAAGGGTATTTTTATCCTCGTGAGGTTGTTGTTGATATTTTGAACAATATGAAAATCAACACCTTTCTAACATTATTAGAATGATTATTTTTCTTCCTTCTCTTGTTCTTGTGTGTTACTCTTGCAACTTCAACTTGTTACTATTTGTTTATTTTTCTTTATTGCTTATGCCTTATCAATATGAAAGGAAGCGTTGACTTCCACGATATTTTTCTCTGTATATTAAATCCAAAGATGATTTTAGGGGCTAAATTTCACAAATGGGCTAATTTTCCATGGTTTTTCTCAAAAAAAGATTCGCCAATTTCCATTTTTTCTAAAAAGGATTTGCCCAAATTCCATATAATAAAATTATTTTACCTTAAAAATTGCCAAAAATTTATAGAAACTATATAAAATCCTTATAAATTTGAATATTTTTACTAAACTATCACCAAACATTTTACATTTCGCATATTAAGGACTAGTAAGATTAGCCCATGTTTCTACATTTTAATATAAATTTCCATCCTTAAAATCATCCCTGATTAAATCCCCACCAACATATGTTAAAGTTGCATAACGAAATCCTGTAAAAATAAAATATAACATTTTTGTGTCAAATAAGATTTAAAAATTATCATGATACTTATAATAATACATGATACAAAAATAAGAATAAAAAAACTCACATTGTCTCTCTCAATATCTTGCACAATAGATGTCATTAATTGTGTAAAACCTTCTTCCCTGTTATAATTGCTCATTTTCAACCAATATCTAATCTTGACATATGTCTTGGCTTGTTTCACGAGTGCATAAACAATATTTGTGTGTGGCACCAAGCATATATCTCGTAACAAGACAAGTGCCTGATAATTTACTTACACATGTTCAATATCTGCACAATACAAATATATATGTTCTCCAGTGTTGCTTCATTTGTCTTTAACATACTAGCAACGCTACATTTTGTTTTCACCTTGGGCGGACTTCCACTCTTTGACATTCTTCATTTCTTTTAAGAGCTTAGTTGTTGGACCTTGAACAAAAGTGCTAGCTTTTGGTTGGCTAGCATTCATAGAGGCCCCAATTGCAATTTTGGATGCCATTATTGTAGGTATTGATCTATATATATTCACAAATATTTTCCTTGATGTCATTTTTCCTAGATGAAAGATTAAAAATATAAATTATTATTGTATAATAATAATGGAAAAATGTTTTCCCCCGTAGGGGTGTGGTCTAGTGGGCATCAGATGTGTCATTAAGGCATTTGTGTTGCTAAGCAGGTCACGAGTTCAAACCTCGTCTTATATGGAGGCCATGCTTGCAGGCGGTGTGGTTATCCCTAGGGGCTATAAGGCAACCGACAGGATTCGACCCCGTGTCACGTGAGCCAGATACCGTCGTCCCGTCGTTACTGATTCCCCTAGATACAAAAAAAAAAATGGAAATTTTTTTTCATTCTATTAAAAAATATAAAATCATCTATAAATTTTAAATTAAAATAAAAATAAAAAATCATTTATTTAATCATATGTTTTTTTAGGAAAATAAAAACAAAATTTCCAAAAATCATTTTTTTCTAAAATATATCCACAAATTCAAAAAATAACAAATATAAAACCAAAAAAATAACCCAAAAGAAAAAATGTATTATACATTTTAAAAAAATAGATATACAAGTAAAAAAAACAATGAATTTTTTTTAAGAAAATATTTAAAAATACAAAAATAAATAAAAATATTTTTAAACATTTTAAAAAATTAAATTAAAATTGAAAAACTATAAAATCATAAAAATAATTTAAATCTTTAAACATTTAAAAAAGTTTACATCTAATTGAAAACACTTAAAATAAAAATTAAAACTTGAAAATAAATAAATAAATAAACTTTTAAACTTCTTATCAGTTTAAAAATAATCTAAAATAAATTTAGAACTCAAAAAACATTAAAATGGATTTAAAATATTTAAAACTTTCAAAAAAATATAACATAAAAAATTAAAAATAATTTAAAATCTTTAAACATTTAAAAAATTTTAAAGCGAATTGAAAACACTTAAAATAAAAATTAAAACTTAATAAATAAATAAATTTTTAAACTTCTTAAAAATTTAAAAATAATCTAAAATAAATTTAAAACTTAAAAAACATTAAAATAGATTTAAAATATTTAAAACTTCAAAAAATATATATAACATAAAAATTTTAAAATAATTTAAAATCTTTAAACATTTAAAAAAATTTAAAACGAATTCAAAACACTTAAAATAAAAATTAAAACTTAATAAATAAATAAACTTTTTAAAAATTTAAAAATAATCTAAAATAAATTTAGAAATTAAAAAACATTAAAATAAATTTAAAATATTTAAAACTTTAAAAAAATATAACATAAAAAATTGAAAATAGTTTAAATTTTTTAATAAAGAATTGAGAATCCCCCATTTCCAGAATCACACCCCCCTTTCCATTGGATTGCCATGCCAATTCAACGAAAATGGGAGGGTGGCGATTTTAAGAATAATCGATCGGGCGCACATTGGGAGGGCGTAATTCTTAGAATCTCTCCCCCTCTCATTTCTGTTGGATTGGCCAAGGAACAACCATGTGTGTTAGATCGGTCATTTCGGAGGTGGGATTTGAGAGGGAGAATTTCTAGAATCTCCCCTCCTCTCATTTTTGTTGGATTGGCATTCAATCCAATAGAAATGGGAGGGGATTTTGAGAATCAGTCAACTTTTCACTACCTATTCTCATCTCAATTTTTTTTTGTCTACTAGTGTGTTCATGATCTATGGGACTAGGGATCATACTCATCTCATCCTGTGCCACATCAACCCTTAACATGGTTAGATTTTTAAGTGTCTCATCTCGATAGAGAAGGGTTTTGAACCTAGGTTGCTATGCAAAACAAGGTCCATTGAAACCAATCACACTAACCGAATTTGACTTGTAAACAAAAACTAATATTTGTCATTATTTTTTCATTTTAGTTTTTGAAAATATTTACATATGTAATTTTTTTCTATTTTTAAATAAAAAGATATAGAAAAAAATAGATGAAAAATCTATAACAAATATATTTAAAAACAAATAAAATGTCACTTTTTTATTATTATTTATTTTTAGTTTTCTCCCTTAAAAAACAAACAAATTGTGAATTTTTTATTATTATTTATTTTTAGTTTTCTTCCTTAAAATACATTAAAATTAGGTTTTTTCTTTTATCTTTTTTAAACTTATAAATTTCTATAATTTTTCATTGGAAAAGATATAAATATTTTAAAAAGTTTTGATTTGTTTAGAAAACATATAAAAAAATCTCATAGATTTTATGGTTTTTGATGAATTTATATATATATATATATATATATATATATATATA
>SNQJ01S0148566.1:0-23553 GCA_010110895.2 Picea sitchensis | reverse complement strand
ATAATCCATTTCACCAACTCTCCTGGTCACCCTATAAGGTCCGTAAAATTGTGGCTTGATTTTCTATGCACCACTCTTCTTCAAAAAAGACTATCTATATGGCTATATCCCGAGAAACACCAAATCCCCTACCTCGAAGGTGTGCTCGACCCTATTTCTATCTGCATATGGCTTCTGTTGGTTTTGGGCCATCTGTAGGTTATCCTTAAGAGCCTTAAGAATGTCTTGGCTCTCTTGACTGCAATATTTTTCCTTGGGAACCCTGTTGTCCCCAAATGCCAAGTCTACAAAGGATGGGGTATCATATCCATATAATGCCCTAAATGGTGACATCCCACGGACATATGATAAGCGGTTATATAACGATGCTCACCCAAATGTAACCACTTAAACCATGTCTTATGTTGCCCGACCACGTAGTTACACAAATACCCCTCTAACCATTTGTTCACTATCTATGTTTGGCCATCTGTCTGTGGGTGGTAACTCGTACTGGGAGTCAAACATGTGCCTGCGAGCCTAAACATATCCTGCCAAAAATCACTCATAAATAGACTTTCCCTGTTACTAACAATATTTTTCGGCAACCCACGAAGCTTGAATATCTCCCTGAAGAATAAATTTTCTACTTGTGTTGCCTTGTATTATGAGGATATGGCAAAGAAATGAGTGAACTTGGTCAACCTATCGACCACCACATACATGCAATCTTGGCCCTGTGTCTTTGGCAACCCTGTGATAAATTCCATGGATATGCTCTCCCATTTCTACTCTGGAATGGGCAATGGCTGAAGTAATCATGCAGGGTAGGTTTGCTCCACCTTATTCTGTTGACAAGTCACACACTCTCGCACATGTCTCAATACACCATCTTTGAGGCCCTTCCAAGAGAACCTCTCTATGATCTTCGTGTATGTCTTGAAATATCCTGGATGCCCAGTTAAAGGTATGTCGTGCATGGATTTCATAATTTTCTCCTTTAAGTTGAACTTTGAAACCAAGTATGTGTGATCCTTGTAGTAGATGATATCATCTATCACCTTGTACCTGTCATCCCGCACGTTGTTATCCATCGACTCACAAGCAAATTTTCTCTTGGAATACTCCACCAGGAGTTCATATTTCCAATCCGTTGATATCTCTGATAATGAGCACAACTCTGGTCTTCTGGATAGAGCATAATTAATGAAATTGTTCTTTCCTTTGACGTACTCAATATTGAAGCCATAGGATTTCACTTTACTGATCCATTTCTAATGCCTTTTGTTAAGATCCTTTTGCTCCAAGAAGTGCCTCAAACTGTTGTGATCAGTCTTGACCACAAACCTCCCACCTACCAGGTATTGTCTGAATTTTTCCAATGCATGCATTATGGTGAGTATTTCCTTTTCATGGATGGGATAAAGTCTCAAGGATGGAGATATTCCTGCTCTCGTGTGCAATACGATGCTTTTGTTGCATCAAAACCGCTCATATTCTCACACTAGATGCATCAGACTCTAACACAAAGGGCCGAGTAAAATCAGGAAGTGCCAAAATGGGGCAAGAACTCATCACTTCCTTCATCTTATCAAAGGTCTTTTGGGCCTCTTCTGTCCAAAAAAAACCCCTTTCTTCGTAAGATCTGTAAGAGGGGCGTTCAACTGAGAGAATATTGACACAAAGTGCCTATAGTAACAACAGATTCCAAGGAACCCTTGCAAATGCACGATATCCTTAGGTGGTGGCAAATCTAAAATAGCCTGTATCTTCTCCCTATGAAATTGCACTCCCTGTGCACTGACTATATTCCCCAAGTAGAGAACCTTTGTCATATTGAATTCTCACTTAGATTCCTTGGCATATAATAATTTCTCATTCATAATGCTCAAAATCTCCTCCAAGTGTGCCAAATGCTCCTCCCATGTCTTAGTATAGATCAATAGATCATAAAAAAATACCAATAGGAACTTCCGCAACTGCTTCCTAAATATGTGATTCATGCATGACTGAAAAGTGGTAGGCGCATTAGTCAATCTGAAAGGCATGAACAAGAACTCATAGTGCCCATAATGGCACCTAAAGGTGGTTTTATGAATTTCCTCCTCATGGAATCTGCTCTGATGATATCTGGATCGAAGATCAATCTTCGAGAAATACACTGCTCCGTGCAGCTCATCGATCCTGGGTATAGGGTACCTATTTTTTATTGTTTTCTTATTCAAGGCCCGATAATCAATACACATCCACATTGTCCCATCCTTCTTCTTCACCAAGACCATCGAAGAAGCGAAAGGACTGGAACTAGGTCTTATGTGCCCCATGTCAAGAAACTCCTTGATTACTTTTTCTATTTCATCTTTGAACTTCTTGGGATGCCTGTATAGGGTGGTGATCACTGGTTTGGCCCCGTCTTCAAGTTCTATGGTGTGCTCAAAACCTCTGTCAGGAGGTCTCCCTGGAGTTATCTTCCCAAATACTTTGTCATGTCTGCTCAATAAATCATGGATGTTTGCATGATAGTGCCTTCTGCCCTCATCATTTGTCTAGGATGTCATAAAGCATTATGTTGCATATACTACATATCCATGTATGAATATGGCTTCCATTCTTTTGTTGATACTACTGTAGGAGCATTGTTCGCCATGGCTCGCAGTACAACCTATTTCCCTCCTGGCGTGAAGAACTTCATGGTCATATGTTTGTAGTTTGTGGTAATGTCCCTCATTGCCTTCTACTTCTGTATGTGACACCTAGAAATCTAGTGTCTTCACTCCTCATGAACAAAAAAACCCCTCTTCGGGATGGAAGGAAAGAGGGATTCGATACCACTGTAACGACCCTTGCCAAAAATTTCTTTAATTGTTTCTTGTGAGGTTCGGGAATTAGATCAAGTAATTTTGATGCATGTGTTTATATAATAAATGAAAGCAAGTTGTATTCTGAACTACTTGCAATACTCAATTGAAATGACACATAAAATCATTCTTGGTTGTCTTCTATATGAGGTTAGATAAATGAAAAATAAATGACAATGTTTAGGTTTATAGAACAACACCTAAGAGAACTGGGAATATCCTTGTGGTGGGTTGCTTCTCATATAAAAGAGGAATAAATATAATTGACAACAATGTTATTACAACAACCCCTTGAAGATGCAAATATGGGAGATATTTGAAGGGTGGCTGATACATAATTTTGTAGTAGAGGAGATACGCTCCAATATCCAAGTTCTGCTCTCTGCTCTATAATAAATCGCCCCCAATCATGAGAATCGACCCAACATATGGGAAAATCACCCCCCACTGAAGAATATTGTCCAGAATGCAAGGAATTCGACCCTCCCTAACACATATGAGTGAGAAATTTGAAGGGATTAAACCAACAAGTGGATTCGTTGTCCCAATCTTCAAGTTTTAGTGCCTAGAATGCATTAGACTCAGCCAACGACTAAGTAGTTTCGTTTTTATGAGATAACTCACCCCTCACACTTCTGAAACTTGTTCTCTGCTTCAAAATATTCGCCACAGTCCTGGCTTGACCCAACACAAAGGGGAAAACTCGCCCAATCAAAGATATCGCCCTCTAAAGAGAAACTCAACCCATAAAAAGGCAAGATGTTCGTTGCCTCCAGAAAATGCAGCCCCAACTACACAACTTTGTTGCACAAAGTGAAGGATTTGTCTCTACGGAAGCACACTTAGAATATCTATGAGATTTCTCCAAGAAAATGACTAACTAGGGTGGATTTGTTTCACCACCGAAGCCAATCTCTAAAAGTCCCTCCTAGGGTTTATGTCCCAACAATTCCAAAACCACAATGAGCTCTCTCAATGAGAAATTAGAAATACAAAAAATGCTAGGAATGGGAGAGGGCGCCCTCCTTTTTCCCTTTTATTTGTTCATTGACTCTTTTGCAACCCTTTTACCCTTTTAATCAATTTAAGTGACGTTTCATATTCTTCCTAAGTCACTTTAGGCACTTTTTCCCTCCCCCCCCCCGTTTTTAATTATCTAATGTCGTTTTGTTAGGCACTTTTACCCTTAGGACATTAAATAATTAATTACTTCCATTCTTAAGGACTATAGCCTACGGGAATCACTTAGGCTACTGCATCCAAGTCCCATGATCACTCGGAAGGGGACATGACAAAACCATTTTGAAACATTTCAACATGCAGAATTGAAAACTTGTGAAGGTGCCAATTCTTGTGGGAGTAGCACTAATTGTTGAACGATGTCCAAGGAAATAGAGGGCATGACACATGTTCCCTATGCAAGTGTTGTTGGTAGTCTAATGCATGTGATGGTCTGCACCACTCAACCAAACATTGCCCATGTAGTGGGAGTGTTGAGTATATACATGTCGACACCTGGGAAGGAGCACTGGACAATTGTCAAGAGAGTATTCAAGTATTTGTGTGGCACAAAACTATTATGCTATATGCTACCAAGGGAAAGCTAGAGGTGACTGTGAATTGAATGTACATCGATTTTTCAATGCCGAATGGGCCAGATATCTGGATTGATGAAGGTTGACCAATGGATATGTGTTCAAAATGTCTAGTGGAGTAATCAACTGGATGAGTAAGCGACAGGCGATCATAGCCTTGTAACCAACATAATATGAATACATGGTAGCCACTCATGGAAGTAAAGAAGCAATATGGCTGCAAAGGTTGTGTTCAAGAATTGGGTTTGCTCATAAAACTATGAATATAAGTTGCAATAGTCAAAGAAAAATATTTCTGGAAAAGAACCTTGCTTACCATTCTAAGACTAAGCACATTGATGTACAATACCATTTCATGAGAGACATGGTGGAAAACAACAAGGTGTTGTTGGAGAAAGTAGACACATTGGAAAACATAGTAGACTCTTTGACAAAGTCTGTGAGTGCTGTGAATTTCTCTTGGTTCAGAGAGGCAATGGGCACTGTTTCCCTGGGTCTATGAACAAGAGCTCAGAGATCTCCCTATTTTAGCAAAGAAAACAACAAGTGGGAGAATATTGGGTTGTTATATTCTTTTTAGTGAAATTCTAGTTGAGGTGGATTGACTGACATTCAAAGTATAAGGAATTGACAACAAGACAAAGGTCGAGGTGGTCCGACTGGGTAAAGTCGAAGTCGAAGGAATCAACAACAAGTCGAAGGTCAAGGTGGTTCCACTGGGTAAAGTCAAAGTTGAAGACATCAACAACAAGTCAAAGAGGTCAATTGACAAGAGGTCGACATGTGGGCATGTGGAAACTGACTGAAGACCAAATGAAGGTTGACTGGTAGTTGATTGGTAATCCGACTTGGTAGTCAACTATAACAGAATCATTTTCAGAAAAAGCACCTGGTTCAGGTTATTGAGACAGGTGTAAAGCTAGATCTCATCCCTTAATAGTGTTAGAGGTTGTGATCGTGAAATCATGTTCTTGTATCTTAGCAAGACAATGTGTAATCTTTCTAGAGAGATGTGTTTGTGAAAGCACAATATTAACAACAAGAAAAAAGACTTTTACCCAAGTGTGCTTGCCTAAGACAAAATGGTGAAACTTTTCAATGGATTTTACAAGAGCATAAGTATGTTTTTCAATCAAAGTGTACTTAAGTTCGTCATCATATAAGCTCTGGCTCATGTAAGCTATTGGATACTCAATATTTTGATCATCTTTATGAAAAAGAATGGAAAAGATTGCTTCTTTGGTAGAATTGGTGTAAATAATGAAATCTTTTTCAAAATTTGGTTTTGCCAAAACAAAGGCAGAACTGATTACTTTCTTGATTTCTATGAAAGCCATTTTAGTGTCATAATTTTAAGAAAATGATCGATCTGGCTTTAACATGTTATGAATATGCATGGCAATTTTAGCGAAGTCGGGAATGAATCTTCTAACAAAATTGATTTTACCCACAAAAGATTGAATTTCTTTTTTTGAAGAAGTGGTTTGAATATTTTGAATTGTGATAATCCTCTATGAATCAATACAAATTCCTGAATCAGAAACAATATGATCAAGAAGCTTACCTGCAGTGACACCAAAAATAGGTTTCATAGGATTCAAGGACATTCTAAATTTTTGCAGTGAACGAAAACTTTTCTTAGATGATCAAAGTGATCTTGTCAGTTTCTATAGTAGACATTTAAATCATCAAGACATATTTGGACAATTTTACTAATAAGATCATCAAAGGTTATTTTCACAGCTCTTTGAAAAGTAGAACCTGGATTTATTAAACCAAAAGGCATTCTTTCATAAGCAAAGGTGCCCCAATGCGTGGTGAATGTGGTTTTGTACTTGTCAACCCTCTTAACTCGAATTAGATTATAACTTGAAAATCCATCAAGAAGGGACATCATTTCTGATCTTGTCACTTGCGACAAAATGAGTTCCATCTTAGGAAGAGGAAAATTCTCTTTCACATTTGCCCTATTTAATGCACAAAAAAAAACACATAGTCTTATATCATAATTCTTCTTCTGTACAGGGACAAGGTTAGATACCCATTCATAATACTTTACAGGAAAAATAATATGGTCATTAATAAGATTTTCAACTACCTTTCTAATAGTAGCTTATGAGGAAGGATTAATAGGACTTTGTCTTTTCCTTACCGATTTTGCCTCTTCTTTGATAGGAATAGCATGTTGAATAATATTAGGATCAAAACCACATAGATCCTCAGATGACCAAGAAAATACGTCCTTAAATTCAAAGAACATATCCATTATTTATGTTTTTATTCTTCTAAACATTGGGCTCCAATCCTTAAAATCTTTGGGTGTTCTTGAGTCCTAATGTTCACTGAAATGGTAGTTCTGATTTTTCTTTTTGACTCCTCTTCCTTTTCCTTTTTGCTTCCAACATAACTAGACTAGAATGAGCTCTCTAGATGAGTCAATCCTTTAGGAAACTTATTATCTTATAAATACATAATTTCCTTTCATTTTATTGGCTCATTATGCAAGAATGCACAAATACTTTCATCATCAAGAAAAACTTGCCATGATTCTACATTATCAGGAAAGTAAGGGTGATTTAAAGACAAAAATGTGCAATCATGCCTTTGAGGAAGTGTTGACTTTAAAATTCTCTCATGACTCTATTTTCAATATACTATACTTAGAAAACTTCCATCTTCCATAATACTTGTTTTTCCTTCAGAGCGGTAGAATCGCAACAAGCATAACCCCTTTTCATTCAATAAGTATACCTTTGTCCATCGATCTCCATACTTAGTTTCATTTCGGAATCGCGGAAGTGGAGTTTCTTTGTTTTCTTTTAAATATCACCTTTTATCCATCCACCGATTTCAATTACTTAATTTCTTTTTAAGAATCCCTTCACGACCGCGGAAGCAGATATTATTGTCTTCACCCATGATCTTTTCTATTTTCTCCGTTTGCGTGATGATTAGTGTTGGACTACGATTGTTGTTAGACCAAAACCTGCATGCATTAATCTCCTCCACAATCACCAGAGTTAGGATCCACGAGATGAGGTTAACCCATGTCGCGAAACTCGCGGGAAGCACTAAACACAATGTACAACAATCTCTCCCAGAGCATGTCGAGCGAGTTTCAAACTTGAGATCTGTCGCTCTGATACCATTTGTTGGACTATAGTTGTCATTAAACAAAAACCCACAGGCATTAATCTCTACCACAATCACTAGAGTTAGGATCTAAGAGAGGAGGTTAACCCATGTCGAGAAAATTGTGGGAAGCACTGAACCCAATGTCCAACAATTGGTACTTAGAATTTTTTTTCAAGATTATTCATTATAACTGTGGAAGTGTAGATTACATCTTTTAAAATTTTAATATTCATTCTTCCTCTCCGTTGAAATCTTTTTCCCATGTCACGGTAATCAAAGAAAAAATTAATTTTTGGCTCGTGTGAAGTTAATATATCAGGACCGTTATTAATATAGCGAGTTCTTTGTTTTTTTTTTTAGACCGCAACTGATGGATAGATTAATAATAGGCCGAAAAATCATCTTCCGGAGGCTGTGCTACACTGGGAAATTCCCTGAACAAAACAAAATGCTCTGTCATGAGTGGCAGAGTCCAATGATGGTCAAGGTCAACAAAAACTGGAATCCAACTGATACAATGGCTTGCCCACACTGATACAGTAGTGCGTGGGGAGCAATAGTGCATAAGAAGGGTAGGAACGTGACTGTAGTCAAGAAATTTACAACAACTGATCATGGAGGAGCTAGTAAACATATTTGCAGAGGAGTAAAGTTTTGAGATGATCCAATTGTCATTTGATGCCTAGGTTTGTGAGGATCTTCTTGACGATGAGCTCCAGAGCAGCAATTATTTTCCCTTAGTCTCCAAACGTGTTCGCAGCATCTTTGAATTGGATGGAGACGCCTTCATTGAAGTCAGCTTGTTCCTCTGAAGAGGATTCAAATTCTTCTCGGAGTTTACATAGATCATTGTTAATGGATTCCAATCTTTCCCCATCTGAGCTAGAGGAGGAGCCTGGTAAGATGCCCTTCTCCTTGAGATAAGTCTGGAGCTTTCCCAATGATTGTTCCAGTTCACCCAGTTGTTCTTCCAGGGAGGGCTTCTTCGAGGAGGTAGTATCCATATTGGCCATAAGTCCGGGGGGGAAGCCGAAGGAGCACAGCCAAGAAGATAAGGATGAGTCGCCTGAGGAGAAGATCTGATAGCTTGGCTTAAAAGAGGCTCGATCTGTACGAATGGGACACGGGTTTCACATGACCATCGAGCTATAATCCAAAGGATCATGAGGATAAGTCTGGGACAAGGATCAATGGTACACTGATTGCAGAGATTACATAGGACGAGATCAGGCCTGTCAAAGTCACGGGATATTACAGTTGGAATCGATCCCATTGACAGAGATAGTGCTCCTGCTCAGGAGCGAAGCATAGTTGGCCTCGTGATCAGCTTGCTTGTTAATATGTCGAAGCACATGGAAGAAGCTTATAGTTTGAAACTTGCCAGCTAAGATCATTATTTTCTGGTAGATCCGATTCATTTGGAGGCTGGATGGACTAGACTTCATGTGCATGGCCTGCACCACAAGTTTGGAATCCCCAAAGATTGAGATAGTTTGAATGTTTAGACTGATTGCTTGCCGGAGACCCTGCCACAGAGCATAAAATTCAGCAAAGTTATTAGATTGAACTCCCAACCCCTAGGCAAAGGTGGATCGAATGGAGCCTGAGGGCGTGAGGATCACTCCTCCTCCACCCGAAGGACCTGGGTTGCCCTTAGAGGCGCCATCGAAAAACAAACAGTGAGCCTCCTGCGAGAGTCTCCATTTTAGAAAGTCCTCTTCATTCATTCAAATTTCCCATACAGCTAGAGCTGGAGACCTGGTAGAGGGTGGTGCTTGAGCACTTGTGGTTAAAGTTGTAAGCCATGTAGTTTCCCCGTCATCTAACGGCTGAGCATTCCAAAAGTGAGTTTGTAATCGAGGTCTCTCAGAGAACTTTGGCTTTCATTTACAACCTTTGAGAGGGAGGGCTCTCCACACTTCTGAAAAGGCGATTGTTTCTTTCAAGCCACAGTTTCCAGAAACAAACTTAGGGAGCAACATCCAAGCTGTTTTGAGCAGGTCCTTTTTTTGGCAAGATGGAAGGGAGAGGATTTGGCCCAATTGGAAAGGAGATCAATAGTTATAGTGGGCATATCAAAGCTGGGAATATTTGTGGGAAGGACTTCTTTCCATACCTATCTTGAGAAAGGACAGGAAAGCAGTAAGTGGTCAATGCTTTCTTCATAATTCTTACACAGGGAACGTGGGGCCCTCTTTTCCTAGATTCTCAGCGGTGAGGATACTTAAATGTATGTATATTCCAGCGAGAAAGGTCAACTTTACGGGGATGAATGATGTGGACCCGAACCGAACTTCGGTGGATAGGATTTGGGAACTAGCTTATGAGGGGCCCATGCATTAAAGATTATTAGCCTTGGTTGTGGTGAAACTTCCAGATTTTGTACAACAACCTCTCTTGTCCCTGGCGGCTTGGTTCAGTGGGGATTTTCCCTGCAGAAGCTTGGACAAAAGCTTTGCCTCCTCTTCAAGCTTGGGGGGATGGCCTCCTAAATTTCAATCAATCCAGTTGTTTTCATTATCCCAGGTAGAAAGGTCCCATAGGGTGAAGACATGCTTCTCCTGAAGCCACTGTTTTATATTATGTATTCCAGGATTTTGCCCCAAAGGCTCTTCCCCAAGTATTGAATCTTCCCAAACTTCTTTTCAGTTACGGGGATCCGGTACAATAGAATCGAAGTGTTCGGTGCCTTGGGGCGAGTTTAAGATGAGGGGATCCCTTTTTTATTGGGAGATTTTTATCTAAGCTTGCCATTGCATCACGCCCTGTGAAGTATTTTCCACAAAACCTTCTTGCTCCAGCTAGATTTTCCGGATACCAGTTGCCAAAGGATTTTGGATCCCATAGCTAAATTCCGAGCATGAATACTTCTAACTTGGAGGACTCCTTCTCTATAAGGTCTTTGGATTTTGTCCCCAGCTGACAAGATGTGACTTTTAGGGTTCCCTTTTCCTCCTTCCACATAAATTTTTGAAGACTTTCAATCTTCTGGAGTGACTATAATGGGGGCTAGAAGAATAGAAGATTGATAAATAGGGATATTGTAAAGAACATATTTCAGCAATACTAGTTTTCCTATTAGGGTAAGCCAGTCGGCCCCCCACTTCTTAATATTTGCTTTTAACTTGTCAATGATGGGGTTCCAATTCATTGAGTTGATGGCAGATTTAAAGATCGGGACACCTAGGTATGTGAATGAGTCCCAATTTTGCGAGCATTCCATTTCTAGAACTCTAGAGATTCTTCCAATTTTTGTTCCAGGGCAGTTCCAACAACATTTTTTTTTGGGTTGATCTTACTTCCTGAGACACGAATGTAGGTTTTCTATCTCCCTTCGAGATGGAATTCGGCCGCCTCTGACGTAGAGTATCATCCGCAAATTGGGCATGATTTATGTCCTTTACATTTGACGCCATGCAGAGACCAGGGAGGGAAAGATCTTGCTGATAGTTGTTTAGATGGAAGCTGAGAACAGAGGCCTGAATGGCATAGAGGAGCAGAGACAAGGGACATCCATGACACATCCCTCTTGAGGCCTGGAAAAAATTTGTTGATCTCCCATTGACCAAAGGGGTTATCCAAGGGGAACAAATGCATCCTTTAATCGAACCAATGAGCTCAGGGGAAAACCCGAAATTCTCCATCACCATGAAGAGATAGTCATGTCTTACTCTATCAAATGCATTGGTGAGATCTAGTTTCACAACCATTCCTTTCTCTTTTCGATGGACGCTAGAATGGATGGCTTCTTGAACAGAATGACATTGTCTAAAATTTTTTCTTCACTTTATGAAACCTCCTTGATTTTAGGAGATGATCCCTCACGTGGAATTGTTTGATCTATGGCTATAATCTTGGTAACGAGCTTGTATCCTGTGTTGCGGAGGGAGATGGGTCTGAACCTGGAGAATTTAGAGGCCCCTTGCTCCTTCGGGGTCAAGGCCAAGAAAGAGGAGGTTGTACTCCCTCCCAACTTGTGGTGGCTTTGAGAATTCCTTACCATCTGGAGAAGATCATATTTGATTATATCCGAGTAATTAGAATAAAATGCAGTGAATCCCGTTTGGAGCAGTTATCCAGGTTTCATATGGGAGATGAGGCGATTTGATTTCTTTTCATAGTAATGGGAGCTGCAAGGTGTCATTATCGGGAGGCTTGAATCACTTTGAGGAATTAGCGAGAGGGCATACATAGGTCTAAGGATTGACAGAGGAGCTATATAAAGATGTGGAGAGTGGGAAAAGGCGACTTGTTTAATGCCTTCAAAATCTTTCACCAGATTGTCTTGATGGAAGATTTCCTTCATTGTTTTGAAATTTTTTCTAGCTTCAGTTTGTTTGTGAAAATAAGAGGTGTTTTGGTCACCACTTTCCTCTCTAACTAAAGGCTTCTAGATTTTTGGCGCCAATACTCTTCTTCGACTCTGCAAGCTTTGTAAAGGCTTTCTGGTAGTTACTTTCTATCTGGGAAATGCTTTCAGTGATGGGAACGGATTCCATGAGAGCTTGATGGTTTTCAAAGGCAGCTTGAAGCATATGTATTTCCTGCTTGGGGAGGAATGAAGCTTGGCCCAGTTATTAAGATCGTGTTTTAGTCGTCTAAGCTTTTCTTCCCAAATAAAGTAGGGGTTTCCAGTAACCTTTTTACTCTAAGAGCTAGAGACAATGTGACTAAAGCCATCTTGATGGACCCACGTGGGACTAAACCTAAAGGGGATGGGGCCCCAGAGGAGATCAAGGAGGATAGGTTTGTGGTTGGAGACACAATTGGGAAGGATTTTGGGCGAGCCATGAAGCCCCAAGGTGAGGAAGGAGGAATGGACCAAAAACCTGTCTAGACAGGTCGCGATGTGCCCTGGCCCTATTACTTTATGGATCCAATTATAGTTGCCAATGGAGGTTTATGTCAACAAAGATCCATCCACAAGATGGTGTCTTCAACCGATTCCCGAGAGTGATCTCGGACAATGGAGCCCCCCCTTTTTTCTCATTTGCATCTAGGGTGACATTCAGATCCCCTGCAATGATTTATTTTCAGGCCTGTGGAGGCTCAGGAATGCTTCAATTGAGTCCCATCAATCTTTTTTTTCAGCTAACAAAACAGGAACATATAGGTTGAACAAACTTACATGATGGCCCAAAACTTTGTGAATGAGTTTGGTGTAGATCCAGTGCATAGTACTGTGAATAGCAAGAAACTCAAATATGGAGGAATCCCATAAGGTGACTAGACCTCCTAAGGCCCCCCTGGAGCTGAAAACTTCCCCAGAGCTTTTTTTCCAGAATGTATTTCCTACATGGAGGGCAGAGTCATCCTCCATTTTTGTCTGTTGAACTAGCAGGATCTCAGGCTTGTTGTTTCTTACTAAGTCTCTCATTGCTTCAACTTTTTGTGGACTGCCTAGACCTCTGAGTTCCAGGAGATGTACCGCATTATTTACTAGAGGGGGCGCCCCCTTTAGAGGCCTGGCCTTGTTTGGATCTTGTATTCATCATACTTTTAAGAGTTTGTTGGGAGCCTTGCAAAATATCTGCGTAAGAGATTTCTTCCATTTTCTTTTTATTTGGTTTTCGACCCCTTGGGTTCTTGACTAGAGTTGCATCTTGTTGCCGGACTGATGGATCCTTCGTCAGTGTCTCCTCCTGGGTCAGATTCCTCTTCCGCTTCTCCACGAGTAGGAGAGATTCCAGCTAAAGGGTTTGTCGATTCTGGCTGGATTTCCCCTGGCTCCAACGAGATGGAACCTTGGGTGTCTTGCGTCTCAACAGGGATAACGAGATCAGGGAGAGTGGATTCTCGAATGAAAATAACCGGAGGGGCTTTTGGGGCATTCACCACTGAGGAACTTGCTCCTAGGGCCGTGGTGACTGGCTGTTGAATCATGGCTTGAGGTTGGACGGGTTCCTTCAACGGGGCTTTAGGATCTGAATTTTGTGCGTTGCTTGATGCTCTTTTTCATTTGGCTTGGAGGAGGCATTTCCTTTTTTTACCCTCTGCCATCCCTCGCCTTATTCTTCTGGCTGGGCTTTTGGGAAATTGCGTTGGAAATGGCCATGTTCATGTGACCAACACTTGAAAGGTAGTTGTTCATAATCGAGTTTCTTGAAATGAGACCAAGAGCCTAAAGAGAGTTTGATGGCTTCTGGAAGACCTGCCTCCAGATCAAATTCAACACAAATCCTCGCGCATGAGTATTGGCCTTTATGCTTTGCTTTGTCAATGAAGCGTCCTAAGGTATTCCCTATTTTTTCCAGGGCTTGAATATTCCAGCAATGGATCGGAAGGTTAGGGAGTCTTACCCAGATCGGTACCTCTTTGGGTACATCAGCTGTTGGATCAAGGATTCGGAGACCAGTTTAGATAGAGTCCTTGGGTGCCCATGGAAATAGGGCCACTTAGGAAGATAGAATCCCGCGGTCTTCTTTTGCAGGAATAAATTAGAACAATCCCTCTCCCTTGGTGACACTTCAGTACTTGGTCAGGGCCTCCGATTGGTGAATCCAGTCGTCCGTGGTTTTGGCTGAGGGCCATAGCCCCATTAATTGGCCAACCAAACCTCTTTTAGCAAGATCCAGGGCGATTTTAATGGAGTGTTCCTCTAGCAATGCGATTTCTGGTATTGTGTCAAGTTTCTTGATGAATTTTGGGGCCTCTTTGGCCACCGGTTTCTTCCCGGACGATGCTAACAACCTATGAAATGCCTCTTCGACAGAGATCGGAGAGGAGGGATGGGGGTTCCCTCCCCCTGGCATGGCCATGAAGGTGGCCTGGAGCTGCGCGGTAGAGAGAAACCCTAGAGGAGGGCAGCGATAGCAGCGTGCGCCAAGGGGAAGGCAATGTTCCGTCCGAGGAATGATCGCTAATTCGTACGTTATAGCGAGTTCTTTGTTATTAACCTCATAAATTTGAATTTAATTCATATAACTTCTCCCTCAAAACAAAATCTCCAATTAACAACACGGAAAAGCCATTCCATAATCCGCGAATTAGATGCACCGAAACGCGATAATAATCACATAGAAGATGGAAAAGGAGAGAAAGCTTACAGCGACACCTTGAACACATTTACGCCAAGAAAATTTAGAGAATCCCATTGGTCAGAAGTTTAAAAAAAATATTATTAAGAAAGGAATGATAATCCCGTATGGACGTCCACGATAGTTTGAGGAGGTTGTGTTCCAGAACTATTTGAGACAAAGGATTTAATAGTGATATGGTGTGTGATAACTTAGAAGACTAGAGTTATCAAAAATAATGGGTGCTCGTTGATTTCTTTGGGGCCACCTACTTTCAATCAGATGCTTAAATTGCTAAAGCCAAATGCAATATTTAAAGTCGAGGAAGCTAAGAAGTTTATCAAAGCTAAAAATGGAGGTAGAGATATATTGCCACAATTCCTGGAGGAACCCTCAACAATGTCAAAGGATTTATCTCTAATAAATGTTAGTCAGCTCAAGAAACCATTGCTGCTATTCCCGGGTTGGCTCTGTATATTTTGTATTACTCTGTTCAAGGAAAAATGGTTTTTGATTGGTCAATGATTATATCCACGGAAATAACATCTCAGTTGTCAAATTTTAAGAAAGATAAAAAAATCTTTATGTCTGGGTATTTGGTTTTCACTATCATCGATAACCATGCATTTCAAGGTCTCCATATTTCAAAGCAAGTTGATCTCATGGCAAATCCATTTTATACTTGGTATCTAGATTTATGGAAGAAAAGAGCAATGTACCATTTCTATGAAGTATATAACTCTTTCCTTTCATCCCTTCAAAGATAATGTTTTGGGAAAATAGCCAATATTATCATTGAAGCGACATCATTTTAAATCAAAGGGAGAAGTTGAATATAGTAGAGATTACAACATCATCGAGGAATATATTGCTCAGGTGTAGCACCTATTTATCTCTATTTTTATGTATATGATAAAATGTTCATAATATAAGTTTCTATAGGACAATGTGATTCTAGGAAAATTTCTTTGCTCAAGAAAGAAAAAACAATTTATTCAATTACCATGGAAGGTTGGTGATATTACAGTAAAGAATACCTCGAATATTAAGTAGATTTTCTATTCAATTTGATCCTTATAAGTTAAAGGTGGTTGTTATGTGAAAGGGTTTGACCCACAACAAATTTTTATGAATCATATAATTTCCATTGGTTTTAGTGTCTCATTTATTAACACATACATATGTGAGGAAGAACATCAAAAAGGAAATATTTCTCAAGAAAAAAATAGTTCAGAGACACGGAAACTATTATAGGTACAAATGAGGCATATAAACAACATGGAAGGTCATAGGTGAAAAATGTTCTAAATCTCAAAGTTCATCTAAAAAATGTGGCACACGCAAAATGACATACAGGAAAAAATTCAAGATAAAACAAAATTATTTAATCAATAATTCAGGGGGTGGCGATGGTCTTGATCATGGTGAAAAGAATATTGAGTAAACCCATAAATTACCAACAATAAAGTGAAAAGGGTATACAAATAAAGAAGAAACAGATCAATGCATACCTGATCATGAAGTCCTTTTGCAAAACATGGACATTGATGTTGATATAGGAAATATTGAATTCCCAGAAGATAAGCAAATAATTTTCCCAGAAAAGGAGTTGATTGTCGAGAAATTTTTTTTTATGAAGAAGAATCATTAACCCTCCATACTGAATCATTTGATAAGGAGCTAAAAATGTAAGTGTTTCAACATGTAAATTCAAGAGGAAAAAGGGTCAAAGATTCAACAATGGAATTAAGAGGAGTTCCAACATCCAAACTTTCAAAAATCCATATGCTCACTGGAAATTACCTAGATATATCAATTGATGATATGGAAGTAAAAAATGAAAGATTAAAAAAAATGAGAGAAATTAGAAAATGCTTTGATACCTAATCTTTGAAAACTCACTTGCTTTTATTCATCCCGGGATGAATCCCGATGGCCTGCTCGAATCCAGTTCTTAATGGAGAGGAACACCTAGTCTCTTTGTTGCAGTAAGGAAATTTTTTGAAGAAAACATCAAAAAGAGGATGTCTCTTTTCCTTGAAGCTTGGGATATCAGTAATATTATCATGACTTTTGGATCAAGGTTACACAGTTTCAAAGAGTATCTTCAGGCTCATTATGAAAATTGTTGGATTAAGGAGGGGGAGTGAATCAGGAGTAGAGCAATTTAATCCCTTTTTTAACCATATAATTCCACGTGTTATATCAATGTATCATTATCATTCAATAGCTACCGAGTAAAAATAAGCAATGAACAAATGAACAATCATACACACACAATACACCGGTGTTTTACATTAAAACCAACAGCGAGGGAGAAAACCACATAATATTTTTCTTATGTCTTGAAAGAATTACATTCATTAGGAAGCACCAACTTCCTTTGTTTTCCATTTACTGTGGAAGGAGGGTTCCAACCCCCTAGTTTCTCGGAGCTGGCTTGAGGAAGCTCTCAACTCCCAATCCTACATTTCTGACCTCTATCTTCTCCGGCTACAACCAGTGGAGAGGTGTACAACAACATCCTTGCCCATCCAATACTTCTTGGCGTGTAAGAGTAGAATGATGGAACCATCGTCACACTATCACTTTGAGATATCTTGTTGTAAACATGTACCAATAAACTTGTACCATAAAAAAATGCTTCAACCATGAACCAAACCTATAGAAATAATTTTCACAACAACCTGTCCAAACAAGTGCATCAACCATGCACCAACACATTGCAAACAACATGTAATGAAGACACGTACCAAACAACACAGCCAATCCAGCACAGTACCATGTAAACAGTGCATACAACCGTATTTCAAGTATGTACCAATCATGTATCAACTACTCATCAAGATGTACCAACATCATCAACTATACACCCTCATGTATGTGCCAACTCATCAACTACTTGTCTCCAACCATGTACCAACATGTACCTCAACCCTAAAGCCCTCATCAATTTCATCATCCAAATCTGATTTGTAACTTCTTAATAGACACGTGTATATGATCACATACACGCAAAACCTTCCTTAAATTTAACAAAGACTATCATTTCATCAAACTTTTCTTTGGTCTCACATGACTAGTTTTGGATTGATCAACAACCTAACTTGAAATAATCATAGCTGTGTACATGTGAATAAAGATCGAAAATAGTACACAATTTTCTTAAATTGTGTTTTATGCAATTCCTCCCGGTGTCACTTCTTGGAGCGTCTAGAAAAGGAGTTATAGCAAAATGGCATACCTTGTTGGTCGGCTTATTCTAGAAGTGAACTTGGCAGAAGCGTGCCCTACTCTGAGAATATTTGTTTTGAGGGATCTAAAAATTTTACCGCATATCACCAAGCGTACTCTAACCAACGCATTTGATCTTACCCAATTTGGATCTGTTATGAAGAAGTTATGGCGTTTTTACCCAGAACACCCGTTTAGACTAGTTCGAGGACCAACCCACAAACCCTATTTTCCATGAAGTGTAACTCAAAAAGTAAATACAGCGACCCACAAGATGAATTTATTACCACAGCTACTTGGATATGTTTTCCTCAATGGACTATCAATTTCCTGCCCGGTCACGAATCATTCTAAGAAAAAACTATTACTTGAAAATGGTGGGATGACACCGTAAAATAACGTACAGCAGAAACATCATCAAAAATTTATTCTTCCTTGAATTCGACCTTCTTTACTTCACCTTCTCTCGAGTCAGCCCAGATATCCCTTTGGTTACTTCATTATAGATATTCAATATTCTCAAGGTGTGATTTAAAATGAGATAACCTTGCCTCTTATTTACACATACTTTCATGTAACTTCCTCAAGGGGGTTACCTTTAACCATCTTAACCCACTTTCCTTATTTTTGAAAGGTGATAATCAACTTCTAACCACTTGTCCAATTAGTAATTTATCCATTAAATTTATTGTTAAAATAATTTATTTTGTATCAATTTGACTTATGGTACACTCATCACTTCACTTTACCTCAAGGGGTTACCTTCCTAGCTCATCTTAAACCACTTTCCTTATTTTAGGGTCTAACCATCTTAAACCACTTTCCTTATTTTAGGGCTAACCCACTTCTAACCACTTGTCAACTTAGTAATTTCTCCATTAACTTTATTATTTAAATAATTTCTTTTGTATTCACTTTGAATTATAGTAAACTCATCACTTTACTTTATTATTTACGTTCTAAAAATATCTTAAACCACTTTGACTACTTTGACCTTTTGGGGCTTTTAGATGACTCATGAGGGTTCTCCAACTTCACATGGCCATAACTCTCTAACCGTGAGGAGTTATGTGATGTTCCACATACCACTAGAAATGGCATGACATGTACTATCCATATAGAATAGTATTACCTGCAAATATATCAAAACTCATATTGTTATCCATCAAACAAACTTGGGTCCATTACCCAAACCTTTGTGCTACCAGACTTTCTTCAAGAATTGACATCAATGACAACCAACCTTAATCAACAATGATGAAGATTTTTACAAGAATGACCTCACTACCTTTATTATGAAAATCATGAATATGACAGAGTTGAAAAGAAAGGAAGAAAATTTTCCCTCTCAAGCTAGGGTAAAACAACTTAAAGCATGTTGGATTAAGAAAATTGATTTAACTGGGAACCCCGGAGAAGTACAATATCCTCACCTAATTCTAAACTCTACATTTCTTACAAGGGAGCAATTTGAGGAACATGTGGAAATACTAAAAAATTGTCTACGAAAAAGTTCAGTAGTATAAAAAAATACAATGAAGATGGAATTGATAATTGGTTGGTTTGTTATTCAAACAAAAATGAATGTATTGAAACTTCATTACATCAAATACCATTTGATTTAAGGGAGTTAGAAAGTTCTATGTTTGATATAAGGATTAGACAAGAGATTAATGTCGCCCCAATGAAAAATTATAATCAAGAATGGTTAAAACAGGCTTTGTTAAAGATAACCGAAGAGGATCAGTCGGGAATTGTCGAAACTAACCAACCAACCACAATAAAGGATGACATAAAAGACACAAAAAACAAAAAATAACATGAGAGACTCCATCGCAATAAGTCCATACTAATCACATATTTTCTTCCTTATCAGAATTCATCCAGTTGTGTTTATTCTTTCGCTAGAAAAAATATAACCGAGTTCTGATAACTTCCCTTTTGTCTTCTTTTTATAACTTGCTACTCGCATTCTGCTCCAGACTCGTTTTCTCTTATTTATACTTCTTGTGTATATTTTATGGTCCATGGGAGTGCCAATCCCAGTCCATTTATGGACAAATGCCTTTAAATTTCTGAGATTGTAATAAACTCTATTATTTTTAGAAATCCCAGAGAACTATTTCAGGGTCGATTTTGATTGTATTTTGTAACTCTGAGTTTTGAGTATAAGATATTTGAAATCGACTTATCAAATTCTCTTTATGATCTTAATAAGTAATACTCTTTCAAAGTTCTATTATGTGATTGAACCATTTTCTTTTATTTTGAATGTGATAAAAAATATATGAAACTATGATGGATGTGAGGAATCTTTGTTATTTTCTATAAATTATTTTCAGTATGTGTAATGTTTGAGGTTCGTGGTGTATCTCTCAGGAATTCTCCCATTAAATTCACATTTTCAATTTAATTTTTCTTGAGCGATAAAGATTTGAATTTTGTCATTTGACATAATTCTATATTATCGGATATAAGATATCCAAAGAAAAATCCTTGAAAGAAAAACAGAGGAGTACCACCTCTATAAAAGCGCATGGGAATAATTATATTCTTATGAGATTGTCGTTTCAGTCTTGACAAATTCAAACGTCAATATGATGTAATTGCCTTCTAGGGATAGCTGCAAAAACAACAAGCTTATTAGCCATAGAATTCAAGTCTCTCCTTATATGAGTGTTGTTAAAAGATAAATGATTGGATATTAAATGCCATATTGCCTATGTATACTTTTTAAGCAACTTGTTTGAGGGGGTATAAATTCTTCTAACCATATTTACAACAAGTTTAGAATTTCCCAAAACAGTAAGATGATAACATCCAAGATTGAAATCATTTTCAATTCCAAGAATGAAGGATTCAAATTATGCGGCATTGTTAGTACATGCACCCCACATGAGAATACAATACTATGCCCGCTCCATTACCCTCACTTGAACATGCACCATAAAAATGCATGTGCTACATTCCATCCCCAGGATCTAGAGGCGGTGAAATAGGATCATTATTTTCCTCTAAAAAATTTGATTAAACACCAATATCTTCCTCAATATAATTTTCATGAGGTTGTGGAAGACTTTCTATGTAGGGAGATATTCCTCCTTCCTAGAAAACAATGATGGTCTTTCCATTCTTTGGAAGGGACATGTGTGTCCCATCCAATGAAATATATACACTAGTAAATGCTTGCTAGTCTCTTCCCAAAATGATGGAATAGTAGTTGCCCGGTGTGTCAATTACTTGAATATTAAAAGTGGTTCTTATCTTTAGGTGAGCACACAAAACTAAGGTCACATCCTTGATTTCACCAATATTAGCTTGTTTTAGACAACTGTAAGATAACACACTCTTTGATTTTTCATTTGTACATGAAAGATCTAACTCTTCCATCATGATCTTTGACATGACATTAGGACCTGATCCACCATCAATTAGACAACAATGATCAATTTTATCCATGATATTTACATATACATAGAAGGGATGATTTTTAAAAAAACTTCTAGGATTATATACACCTACTTTATTTATGTACATTCCTTCTTCATTCTTCTCTTCAAATAAACTAGAAATGGTGGAAGTTTTACCTTCCAAAAAATCTTTTAGATGACTTTATTGTTCAGGGACGGTGACCATATCCAATAGAGATTCATCTGATTTTATTGTAGCCGGTTGCTTCAAGATATTGTACTTAGATGAAGAAGTAGAGGTGGAAACCTCTTAACTTTGGGTACCCTTACTAATCTGAGGATTATCCTGTTGAGAGGATGAACTTGGAGCAAATGTAGTATTCGGAGGACCTCCTCTTCCCTTACTTTTAGAAGATTTGTTTCAGGTATAAACCATCATGACATCCTCTTCTTGAGCTCAATCTAAGGCATCAATAGTTATATCGGTTTTCTTAGCAAAGATGCGCTCTCTTCCACTCAGTTTGATCTCATAGGTATTTTCATCGTGATTATCTTCACAAAAATTGCACCAGGTTCTTCAAAGCATATCCTTAGGCTAAAATTTATTAGTTTGATTCGTAAATGCGGCTTGGGTAGAAATTTCAACTAGAGAAAAAGTGCAAGTCACCCTTTTTTCTTTCAAAAGTAATCGTCTGATTTCTCATATCCTGGGTCAGTTGTAATATAATTGACATATCATTATGTTTAACAAAGTCTTCAACATGAGAACTTGGGTTTTCCAACTATTCCTCAAACTGTAAACAAGTATGTAATGCAGATCCCAGACAATTAACATTCTTCTCCTCTAGCTTATGACGATAGGTAGAAGGCAGGGTGTTATGGTAGTGCATTAATGCAACCTAGTTATGAGGTCTAATCATTTCTGGGATCTTATAATTTGGTGATACTCAAATTGAAATATATAATAATCTCACCTTTATTATAGACAATATTGTTATAATCGCTAAGCAAATTTGTTGGACTTTGAGGTTGTCCATAGGTTGATTTGAACCAATACGATAATTCAACCCAACCTGTAAATATCTGTGGTGGTTATTCAAAGAAATCAGTCGCAACCTTTCCTTCCAAAGAATTGATGAAAAGTATCATACATGTATCTTTTTCATTTTCTCCAATACTATGGCATGCATTAGAAAAAAACAATAAGATGTCCGTTAAGTGAAATAGTGCCATTACTAGAAAATTTAGGTCAACGATCTTTGAATTTTGGAAGAGGTGTAGTGGTTGGAGCCAGATCTAAGGGAGAAGACACGTGCCACTGAGTAGCATTTGCATCCTCTTCTAATTTAAACAAACTATATTATTTGATGAATTTAGCAGGATTTGTAATTGATTGGATAGGATTGTAATCACTGTGCATGCTTCCAATTAGAGACAAAGTTGAATCTTGAGATGAAGTGGCGCCACCTGTGCCATTGGAAACACCAAAGAAGTCATTGTGGGTTGCTTCAGAGGGAAAAATATTGAAATACTTGTTGCCTGAGATTCATAATCTGAAAAGATCTTCTAAGCCTTGGCTGAAGATTATCTAAAACTTCCATTTTCCTTCCTATTTCAAAGGAAGGATCGAATTCGGGAGATTGGCATCTTAACCATATTGATAGATGAGACTAGGTGGTCATAAGACAACAATTTATTGAGAAGGCCTATTTTGAGCTTGCCTTTGAAGGGCTTCTCTTTGATCTTGAATTTCAATATCGTGGGCTATAGTATCCCAAGAACATTCAAGTTCTTCGTGTGTGCTGGAAGTTTGAAGAATAAAATAAAAAATACACGATGCAATACTTCTTTGATCAAGAAACCTCAAGTTAGATTGTTATCGGGTAGGCGAAGTCATTAATTAAAAAGAAAACAAAGAAAAAGAACTAGAGAATAAAAGATACTCCCTAGTATGGTCACCAAATAAATGTTGTGGTGAGGAATGGTTTTATCCTCACTTAAGCATTTTTTGAATCTCACTAGGCTAGGTGAGATAGGCAAGATTGTCACCCTGGGTTTATATCCTATTCAAATATATCAAACAACCCTCAAGAAATAAGTTATTGGGCCTAATGTTATTATCAAGTTTGTATGCTTTGTTCTAAAATAAATAGAAAAATAGAAAAATTGTTTGTAAATGAAATTTTATAAGAGATAAATGAATAAATACAAGAACACATACATCTGGAAACTAGTACACAACAAGTATCAAATTGAGAAGAAGTCATAAAATGATTTTATTGATATCCTTTTTGAGTTACAACCAAGTTTCTCTTTACAAAAACCT
>SNQJ01S0148565.1:7266-30735 GCA_010110895.2 Picea sitchensis | reverse complement strand
TCATACTGGAACTCCCCTCAATGATGTTGTATGTAAAGTTCAATGTTTAAAGGGATGTTGTCATCTAAATAAAAGTAGGAAAAAGTGAAATAAATAGTTCAAAATATCTATCTCAATGTAGATCCAATGATGCTCATTACAACTTTCTTCAAATATGGAACAACATTCTTCAATAGGTATTCAAAGGGAGTGTGCATACATGTACAATGACATAGAGATCAATCACCAAAATTGTCACCTTCAACTATATGAACTCAAGGCTATCATGGTGTATGAAGACCAAAGGTACTTTGCCATATTTTCTATGAAGTGGTTGATGTGTATTGGTGGCTTTTAAGAGACTTATCTAGAGTCAACCATGCTAGATAACTTTCTACTTTTAACCTTCCCATGACCTATATGAGGTGGTAGAAGTGGATTAATAACTTTTAATTTTTTTTTATCTAAAGTCATTCACAATAAGTGGATTAGTTCTTACTTTTAATCTTCCCATAACTCATGTAAAAAGAGACATCATAATCAATGCTCAAAATAAATCTATAAAATGTTATAGATTAAAATATACATTAATCTCATGTTAATTAACATCTTTTTTCAATTTTTTTTTACTTTATGCAAAACCATTTTTATAAATATTTCCCACTTTTAAAGAAATAAATTTAGTTTTTTATAAATTAAAATATAATTTTCTATGTCATTCAAATCAAGAAATTGTGTTGACATTCCCGATAACATGTATGATAATTTCATACTATCAATTAGATGGGGACATTTATAAATTTAAATTTGTATTCACATGGCTCAAAGTCCATTTTTCTTTTTCTGCTCAAAGTATCAAAGCAAAGGACATGTTATCCCCGTTTATAGGGATAACTAGGAGATCATCTCGAGGCCCACAGGTCCTAGCATGGAATTACCAGTTGGATTGACCTGAGCATGGCCTGGAGGGACCATCTTTCTTCTCCTTCATCGGACTTGTCTTGTCGTGACAGTAACACCCATCACCTTAGGCTTGGACTTGTATCAAAGAAAACTCTTGCTCCATGGGAGTAATTGGTCTGAGGTATCTTGGTATGTGTCATTTTTATCATTATAACCCAACTAGATATGGGCATCAATTCCTTTTATTTTTGGCTTGGATCTTATGTTAACCCACTTGACCATGGTTGGGGGGATTGTGAGGGTGATCTAGCAAGCTTGTACCCATAGGTTTGGTTTGCCAGGATTTACGAAGAGCCATCGTCTGCTCCATCATATCATCACTTTTACATCTTATCTCCTACTCATCTGTCCCTCCCCTAGTCCGGGCATTGGGATGTCTGTTTGTGGGGTTGCACCTTATCTGTGGGGAAGAAGGGGCTAAAGACCAAGAAGGTAAGCATCTAGTAAAAGATAAAACCATAAAAATGAAACCTAGAGATGCCTCACCCAAGGATACTCGAGAAGGCAATAAAAAGCCTCTCGGTAGAAATAAGAGGGACCGAAGAAAAATAACAAAACAAGACACGACCAAGGGATGGGAGTTTTCATCACGAGCCGACCTATTAGGTTCATGAGCACTTAGCGGTATGACATTGCCATTACTGGTTACCACGCCAGTGACCTTGGTTGGATAGCCAAGGGGGGGTCATCACAAGCCAGCCTTATCATTTTACGTGAAAGTGCTTGTGGGTAACAGTAGCTCTGGTCACCATGCCAAGGCTGATGTCCTCTAGTTAGTCCTTGAAATAAAAGAAAAAAGCAATAAATAAAAGAAATAATAAAGGCAATAAAGGGCTTGGAAAATTGCATCCATGAGAGTAGATTTTCTCGCCTTCTACAAGGCACCCACAAATAACATTACGCATCCCATCTTTCACTCTACCCAGGTGATGTGGACATCCCTTGACCACATCACCTCGTTTTACATGGTTCAGATGAAACCCTTTGGTTACTTTCCTTTACTTATGGATGCTAGCCCAATGGGGTATCTTGTCCCTCTTTTTCAACCTTGTATTGTAGGCTTTTGTAGGGTCTTTGAGCTATTGATTGATATATCCGGGGTTTTATGCATATATTTGATAAGGTAGCGTGAAATGTGATTGACATTGCTATGATCCTGTGACTAATGAGCCCATGGAGGGTGAAGTTTTTGATGTCTAGGACCATGCAGATGGAGGCCAGGTACCAGTTGGACCCGGTACACATGGGGAGATGATCGGCTCAGGACCTCCATGGGGTGAAAGAGCCTATGGATGGTTGTTGGGACCCCATTAGGGGCAGAGATAGGAAAGTGATTGGTTGAGCTCTTGCATGTGAGAAGAAGAAGGGCGTTCCAACAGGGACACTTTGGCTGAGCCCAAACCAGGGGGGTTGACCCTTTTAGATGGAACGTTTCCCTTTGATGAAGCGGGGCGTCACCGGGGGAGGCTTTGACGTCACTTTGAGTGTGTGGCATTTTGATAGGGCCGTGCTTTTATGTGGTAGCTTGGAGGGAGCCCGGAAGGGCTAATGTTTGACTTGGATCTTTGGACTAGCCCAAAAGACTAGCACGTCTCCTGGCGGGGAGGGCTTGGCGTCTCATATTTTGCTCATTTAGGGTTTTAGAAAGCAGAGTTTAATGTAAAAACAATATGATTTGGTTTGTATATGCGGCTATTTTTAATGACCTAATTTAATTATAGGTCATGATACACTATATATTGACGATGTTTTCCCCTCATTTGAACCTTAACAGCTCACTCTCTTGTGAGATATTATTTTTGCACCCTACTTGGGTATTTGTGGTCTTTTAAAGTGAGGCACACTTGTTGATGGAAGGATTTTTCTTGGCATGTTTGGCATTTCTCTTGAAAGGAAGGTTTACTACTAGGGTTTGCATATGCTTTTCATCACTTGATATGTAGGGTGTTTTTCTTGCAAACTTCTTAGTGAATGGTTGTAGGTTTATATTCTTGCATTTACTTATAAATTTGTTGATTTTAAAACCCTAGGTGAGCAAACACCTGAAGTAGGTCCGCTTGTTTCATGTCCCATAGAGAAATAACCATTAAGAGAAGAAGGAGCCCTAGACTGCTACACTCTTTACGTTTCTTACCCTTGTGCTAGGCTGTGTTTTAAAAGGTTAAGAGGAAGAGGACGTCCCAGGGCTATGTTATCTACACCTAGGGCGATCCATCTTCTAGGGTTTTAGTAATAGAGCCTTGCCATTGCAACACTCCCTCACCCCACTCTCTTGTTTTATCTGTCACTTTGTGCTTTGCTTAGTTTCCAAGTTTGACCTAAAGAAGGAGGAAGAGCACGAGGCCTTGCTTAAGCAACGCAGTGAGCCTCTTTCCCCTAGGGTTTTTGATTCAGGGCTGCCATAGCAGCACTCTAGAACCCTTCCCCTCTTGTCTTTGGCCTTTCATTTCCTTCAACCTTGCGTCCTCTCATGTCCTCCATCTACCCTTAGGCACTGATCTTAGACACACAGTGTTGAAGTGATAATGCTCAAACAACCTCTCAAAACTTTCAAATTTGAAACCCTAATAACTAGCTAACCCTAACTAGGTGGACGTCATACTTGAGACATTCCGTCTTGTGCCAACAAATTTTGATGATAAGCAATTAGATGATGGTTGAAAGCATTTGTGGGTAAATGATTGATTAAATACATTATTAGCCACATCATCTTAGTAGTTATTGGTGAATTGATACTTTTTTCCATTTATATATTGATAACGTTGGTCTCATTAATATATGTTGTTTCATTGCTTATATATAGATGTTAGATAGTTACATGAAGTACTAACCAGCGAATTACCAACCTGCATATATTCTTTTTTCTATTGTCTTGTTTAGGAGTGATCTCATTTTGGGCATACACTTCATTTATTGGCTGGTTAGCTGGACTTTCTGACCTTGGTGGTAGCTTGTGAGGAGGAACTTTGACCTCTATCTTTGGCCTCTTCAAATCCCGGGTTGCCCTGTGGGCGTCTCCACAGGCTAACCTCCTAAATGAAGAACCTCCCCCATTAAGGTGACATTGGGTAGGGGTGGAGTTTACATTACGTCGATTTGGCCTCTATCCTTTAGCCCTTTGACCTAGCTACAAGCGTGCGATAGCATTTTGGCACCGCTACCGGGGAACAGTCAATCTTCCCTCCAAGCGACAAACCTTTTTACAGTGAAAGCCTTGCCTTGGAGACCTTTTTCTTACAAGCTTACACAGCTGACTCCACTGGGTGTTTTTCCCTTTTTCTTTGGTAGTTTAAAGTAAACTAATAGGAGCTCCACAAGCCTAGAAGGAGATTCAACAATCCTCATTTGTCTTTCAGAAGGAAGTCTCCCTTAAACTCTCCTATTGTCAAAATCACTTTTTTGGAAGAGCCTTCCTTTAAGAATCATGTCTACCTCTCAGGGCCCAGCTACAACAAACCAGGTCCAACGTCAAGACCAGTGGTCATCTACCTTGTTCAAGCATTTATACATGTCATCCATACCTAGCTATCCTAGGCAAATGCCACCGAAATATGAAAAGTGGACACGCCTACGGTTGCGATGCGATGCCATCGGTCTTGAAGAGCATATGGTAACTTTTTGGGCATTCTTTGACTTCACTATCGGTGATGATCTTGAAGATTTAGTCCTTAGAAGTTATTCTCCATACTCTTTATGATGCCTTAAAGAGGCGTTAGTCTGTAACTTCCCGATGGAAACATCAAAGTGCATGGATATACTTGAAGGGCCTTTCTCCAAAGATTAGATTATCGAGAACCCTAATATGCTTCTCACATGTTGAATAACCTTGCTAAATATGAGAATGAGTCCATTCGGGAATTTCATACCAGGTTTGAAGCATTACTCCAACGAATCCTCCCAAGCCATCACCCGAAAGATGATTACCTTGTTCATGTTTATACTAGATCTTTCAATGGCCAACTAGGGTATCTTCTTGAATCTGAAGACCCCAATCAATTCAAGAAGCCCAGAGCTCGCTACCAAGATAGAAGGGAGCCTCCTTTCATATAAAATTGAGCCCCTTGCTTTAACCACAGGGAGAATAGACACCAAGCGGAAAATAATCCACAATGTTGAGCCTACTTCAGATCTCTACACCAACATCAGAAAATTACAAACCTCCATGGATAGCATCACTTAAAGAATCAAGAAGAAATGATGAATTAGATCGTGATACTTGAAAATCCAGTCAAGCACTGAACCCTCCGTTCAAGGGGCAATTCTAGAAAGGGAACCAATTTTACAAGCCGAAGAATGAAAATGAAGTTACAAATACCTTGGCCCCTGCAAAATTTGTTGATGAAAATCCTTGGTGCACGGGTCGTTGAAGCACATTGGGAGCATGAATGTCCATATAATCGTAACAACAAGTCAATAACATGCGTTGTTTCATGAACTTTCCTGGGATAAATCACGGATATAGAACATCAACAAGCCGTGAAGGGAGGCTGACCGGGCTGACAAGGATGGTGGTACTAAACAACTTGGACCAGGTTTCACGAGAAAAGCTAAAAAAGCGGGAAGTTCAAGTATACAGAAGAAGGAATCTGAAACAACCTACCACTAATTAGTTGAAACCCCTGCCTCTTGAGGTGCTTCTTCTTGGGACATCCAAGGCGGTAAGGTTGACCTTAACTTTGACTTTGAAGGTGCATTATCCAAGATGCATGTGAATTTCCCCTTGAGAGAAGCAATCAAAATCCCATCCATCAAAGAACCCTTTGAGACCTTCTTTTCGGGATCAGATGAACACATGGACCCCCCCTATTATGTTATTTACCGTGACCATTTTGGGGGTCTAGTATGGTGAAAACCCTCCCTTCTTCGTGACTTTAACAATGAACAACAAAATTCTCAACAATTGCATGCTAGATCTGGTGTTGGTGCTAACATGATGTCTCTTAAAGTCATGCAACAAATAGGCTTGAAGGTCACTGGAGCCTTACATAAATGTGTGTGGTTTCGAGTCTAAGCGTACACACATGGGGTGGTTAAAAATGTTGAAGTGCACTTAAAGAATGCCTGAAAAAAGCAGTCCACATTGATATTATAGTGGTTGATGTCCCGGTGTGGGAATGTTGTTATCTAGGAAGTTTAGCGCAATGATGGTTCCCTTGGGATGGACCTCACCTTTTTGCGAATACCTTTGAAAGATGGAACGACGGGACATCTACTTAATGTGCCAATAACTGGGACCATGTGCAAGATATTGTTCATCCACCACCAAAAATGATAAAGCGGGATGATATGATACAAACTCTTCAAAATATTCTCCAAAGGATATTCCATTTGCAATAGAAGAGGACTTTGAACAGATCAAATGGCCCAAGAAAGAAAAAATACCAACAACTCCTAGATGAATTCAAAGAACAAAGAGAAGTTGGAGACCCGGTGCCAGAAATGTAAAAAGAAGAATGAATGTGTGACAAATTACATTACATCTCAGCAAAAGAGAAGTCTTCAAGTGAAGCCCACCCACCTCCCTCGATTACAATACACGGGGTTGTTCGGGGAGCGATAAATACAAAGTGAAAGTATAAGGAGGGAGGTATGGTATGGATGTGGGACACTCGGAAGAAAGGAGAGCCAACCAATGTAAAGGAAGCCTGCAGTCGTGGCTCGAACCCTTCAAAGTTGGAATGGATGGAGTTGATACTTCATTACTATCATCCTTTGGAAGGAAGAAAGCACCCATTACCCATCGGCGGGCACCTCCTCAAACCCATCAAGGGGTGGGACTGACTCGGTAAGTATAGGTAGGTAGGCATTCTGTGTATTATGCCATTTTCATTCATGTTTTGCTTTCACACTTGCATATTGATAGTTTTATTTCATGTGTGTGTGTGTGTTGCGGGGTGGAAATACCACCCAACCTTTTGTCACCCAGTTGCTTTGAGTGCAGCAGTGCGGAGGTTATGCTAGAGATTGTTGAGGTTTTCATGCGCTCTGTGGTGAGCACATGTCCCCGAGAGTTGGAGGCAGGATGTTATCCCGATTTCATGGGATAACTAGAGATCATGTCTCGAGGCCCACGGGTCCCTAGACATGGAGTCACGAGGAAGTGGGATTGTCTGAGCATAGCCTGGAGGGACCGATCTTTCTTCTCGCTGTCCATACTTGTCTTATCCCTTAGCAACAACCCCACCCATCGCACCGAGCAGTTTGTATCGGAAAAAGATCTTGCTCCCATGGGAGGTGAGTGGTCTAGGTATCATGGTATGTATCATTTTTAATCATTACAATCACTGGAGTGTGCATCCAATTCCTTTTATTTACATTGTGCTTGGATCTTACATTAACCCCTTGACCATGGTTGGGGGATTGGCAGGGTACCCTAACAAGCCTGTGCCCATAAGTCTCGGTTTGCCACTGGAAGTTTTTTGAAGAGCCATTTTCTGCTCCCATCATATCATCAACTTTTTATCTTATCTCCCACTCATACATCCCCTTTCCACCTAGTCCGAGACATTAGGATGTGTGATTTGTTTGTGGGGTTGCACCTTATCTCGTGGGAAGAAGGGCTAAAGACCCAAAGTTAAAAGCTGGCTGGTGAAAGATAAAGCATAAAAATGAAACCTAGGATGCCTGCGCCGGGGATCCTCGAGAAGGCAATAAAAGCCTCTTAGCAAGAAATAAGAGGGACCGAAGAAAATAGCAAAAACAAGACCTAATGAGAGGATAGGGGGCCTCATCACAAACCAACCTAATATGTTCGTGGAGCTTCATGACATTGCCATTACCTAGTTACCACTTGAACAATGATAACGTTTTATAGCGAGGAAGGGGTCTCATCATGAGCCCGACCTTATCATCTAAATAATGCTTGTGGGTAGCTCTTGTCATTCTGGTCACCATGCAAAGGTGTCCTCCTGGTCCTCAGCGAAATACAAAAGAAAAAAGCAATAAAAGAAAAAGAAAGAATAAAAAGAAGCCCGATAAAGGGCTTGGAAAGAATTGTCACCAATGAATTTTAACTTCGCCTTCTACAAAGGCACCCACAATTAATATCATGCATCCACGTATGCTGCTTGGTATGTCTGGATATCCCCTTGACCACATCACCTCGTTTTACATAGTTCGGATGGAAACCCCTTTGGTGACTTTCCTTTATATGGATGCTTGCCCAATAGGGTGTTTTGTCTTCTTCTTCAGCCTTGTATTGTAGGCTTTTGTAGGGTCTTTTGAGCTATTGATTGATATATCGGGGGTTTTATGCATATGGCCCAGTAAAATTAATGATGAAATGTGATTGACATTTCTATGATCCTGACTAATGAGCCCATGGAGGCTGAAGTTTTTTATGTGCAGGACCATGCCCGGGTGGGCCAGTGCCAGTTGTCTTGGTACAGATGGGGATATGATCAGTTCATACTTCCATGGGGCTAAAGATCCCATGAGATGGTTGTTAGGACCCCATTAGGAAGTGACGAGAGGAATGTTGTGATGAGCCTTTGCATATGAAGAAAGAAGGGCGTTCCATCCAGGACACTTGTGAGCCCTTATTAGAGTTGTGCCCACCAGATGGAAGCGTTTCCTTTGATGACCAAAGGCGTCTTAAGAGCTTTTGACATCACCTTGGTGATGTGGAAGTTTGGGGAGGGTAGCGATGGCTGGCAACGGAGAGTCTTGAGGAAGGGCTGCGTTTGACATGGATCTTGGACCCCAGCCCCAAGGGCCTAACGTCTCCCTGGGAGGGCTTGGCGTCTCATATTTTGCTCATTTAGGGTTTTAGAAAGCAGTTTAATGTAAAACAATATGATTTGGTTTGTAGCCTTGTCAACTGTCACCCCAATAGCCCTAATTTTATTATAGGTCATGATACACTATATAATGAGGATGAACTTCCCTCATTTGAACGTAACACACAACTCACTCTCTTGTGAAGTGCGGTTACACTAAGCCCTACTTGGGTGTTTGGTCTTTTAAAGGAGGCACTCTTGTTGATGGAAGGATTTTCTTGGCATGTTTGGCATTTCTCTTGGAAGGTTTACAACTCTGGTTTGCATATGCTATCGCATGTATGTAAGTGAATTTTCTTACAAACTTCTTAATTGAATGGTTGTGGGTTTGTATTCTTGCATTTACTAATAAATTTGCTGATTTTAAAACACTAGAGGACAAACACACAAGTAACTCGTTGTCTCATGTCCCCTGATAAAGAAACCTTCAGCCATTGAAGAGAGGAAGAAAGAGACTAGCCTTTGCTACACTCTTTTCACTTCTTCCCCTTGTGCTAGGTGTGTTTTTAAAAGGTTAAAAAGGAGAATTGGCGTCCTAGGCCCTAGGTTATCTACACCTAGGGCGTCATGCTCCTAGGAGTTTGGTGATGAAGAGCCTTGCCATTGCGACACTCTCCCTCACCCCACTCTGTTGTTTTAGCTTATCTTTTATTCTAGCCGTTTTGCCAAGTTTGACCTAAAGAAGGGAGGAAAGGCTTACGAGGGGTTGTAAGCAACAGGGTGAGCCTCTTTCCCCTAGGAGTTTGATTCTGACCTTGCCATTACAGCACTCTAGAGCCCTTCCCTCTTGTCTTTGGCCTTTCATTCCTTCAACCTTGTGTCCCTCTCCTTAATTGACTCCATCTACCCTTAGACACTAATCTTAGACACACAACAATGAAGTGATAGTGCTCAAACAACCTCTCAAAGATTTTAAATTTGAGCCTAACCAACTAGCTATCGACTAGGTTGGCGTCACACTTGGTTATTCCATCTTGGCGCAACAAATTTTGTTGATAAGTGATTAGATGATGGTTAAAGGCATTTATTGGGTAAATGATTGATTAAATACATTATTAGCCACATCATCTTAATGGTTATTGGTGAATTGATACTTTTGCGTGCTATATTGATAAAGCGTTGATCTCATTAATGTCATTGTTTCATTGTTTATATATCAATGTCGGATAGTTACATGAAGTACTAACCAGATTATAGGCTGCATATATTCTTTTGCTATTGTCTTGTTCAGGAGGGTGATCTCATTTGGGCATACACTTCATTTATTGGTGATTAATGGGACTATACGACCTTGGTGGTAACTTGTAAGGAGGAACTTTGCTTTGACCTCTATCTTTAGCCTCTTCAAAACCTCGGGTTATGGGGGCGTCTCCCCTGGGCTAACCTCCTAAATAGAAAGAACCTCCCCATTGAGGGTGACATTGGGTGGGGCAGGTTTCCTATTACATAATTTGGCCCCTATCCTTTAACCTTTTTGACCTAGCTACAAGCATGCGATAGCAAAGGGACAAAAAAGTGTAATGTCTTCTACGGAATTATTTTTTAGTTTTTGCTCAAAACCTCATGTAAAAGGCAAAAAAATTAGGTATCAACCTCAAACCTTAATTCACATGTTTAAAGATTCATGTATTCCCACGGGGATTAATCTTTTGTTTTTTCTTCTTAAAGTTTAGGTGGCCAAAGGATTAAAGAAGCGAAATAGCATCTTCCACTTGAATTAATCTTTTGAGACAGTGGTGGAAGGACAGGATGAAGACTGAGGTGGGTTCAACATCAAACCTTAATTCAAATGTTTAAAGATTTGTGTCTTCCCATGTGGGATTATCTTTTGTTTTCTCTCAAAGTCTCAAGGCTATGTTTTCTAGCTCAAAGTCTCAGGCCAAAAGATAAAAAAATAAGAGTGTCTTCCCACTCAGAATTCATCTTTCTGTTTTCTGCTCAAAATAGAAAAGCAAAAGGAATAAATAAATAAATTATCAACATCAAACAGCAAATTATTCCTTATATAACTAGTTCCTTAATTCACATGCATGAGAATTTCATTGGGAACTATAACAGAAGGAATTGCGGATATTGAATAGTATTCCTAAAGAGAGAGGGAAATTGTTGCCCGCCCATTTGCATATTGAAAATTCGAATTTCAGGCACGCTCTTTCATCCACCAATCACAATAAATTAAGATGCTTCAATTGAATGTCTAGGACAACATGTTAGACAAATGATGAGGTCAACAGGCAGGGCAGTGTGGTCCCGGGTGGTATTTTGGAGCTGATGGCTCATGTCCATGATGCCCATCAATTATGGTCGTAGAACCTACATTTGCCCACTTTGTACTTTTTATGGCCTAAGAGACCATGCACTAAACCAATCATTAACTTAGTGCATGGTGGATAAGGATTTACCCACCGAGGAATAAGTTCATATTTAGAAATTTGAGATGCCGGTTTAGGAAGCTGGGTAGGATGCTTGGGTAAACAAATGTGGACAATGAAAGGTTGTTTTATGTTAAACCAATGTTTTATTTTTATTTTTAACTTTGTAAATGTGAAATGGATATAAAATGTAAAAATATAATATTAAATATGTTTAAATATATAATTATTTATGTGAATTTAATATATATATATATAGCCCGCCTGGTGTAGGCCAGATTGGAAAGTGTTGTGTAAATGGAAGAAATTTGTAAAATGAAGTCTCATGTTGATTCTCACCCGGACTTTGCACAGAGTAGCCATTCTTTTTTGAGAACAGGTGGTTGCACACAGGGTTATAGTGGTATTGGACGGGTATCGATCTTGTGTCACGCGAGTATGAGAACCTCGAGTTGCCGATTCCCAGGTACAAAATAAAAATAAAAAATAAATAAATAAATAAATATATATATATATATATATATATATATATATATATATATATATATATATATATATATATATCTCTCTATAATAATGATGTGGGGTTTTATGGCCAAGAAATGTATGTAAAATAGATAAAAGATAATATTAAATATGGTTAAATGTGTAGTAACTAGTTTTTTTTGAATTTAAAATATATATTTTTATTTTGCAATTTTGGAAATGTATTAAAAGTATTGGGTTACATAAATTTATTCTTTTATATGTTTGATTCATAGTTCTTTTAATTTTGGCTCTCTAATTATGTGGAATCAATCCCAAAGTTCCTTTTGACCTCAAGGATAATCACTACTTCGTCTAACTATAATTTTGAGTTACATATAAAATGTAAAAGTATAATATTATATTTTTAATGTATTTTTTTAATTATGTATTATTATATGTATGTGTTATTAACATCTTTTCATTTAAAATATTTAACTTCTCTCTATATAATAAACAAGTAAATATAATATATATAAATAAAATTCACTTTAAGGGCATAATATTGTTTATGGTGTTATTTTTGAAGAATTTGGTACAAGCCACTCATTGTTTCAATGATTTTTCATGCGACGATAATGATACACACGATTAGATGGATGGACAACTCAGAAAGTGGTTTGCTTAGATATCCATATCTTACTCTCAAATCTTCTATGGAGTAGGTAGAACATGAGATAGAATCATGTTGGTATGTAAGGGCATCTTCATTACTTCACTTCATTGACCTTGATACTAGCGAACCACCCATAGCTTTTTGATTGGATGTTCTTGATCTCTCCAAGTGCAAGATAAACAAAGTGTTTGCATTGAGATTTATATAGCCTACTTTTGGTCCACATGGCCTAAACCTTGAGAGTTGATTTCTCCTAAACTTTAGCACTATACATACTTGTATCTCTAATACAATGATGGGATCATCATCTCCCGAGGGACACCAAACTCCAATTACCTTGCAGTGTGAAGGTATCTCTTGCCTTCAGTCAGAGTTTGTTCCCACTAGCTTCACATTGAGACAAATCACCATACTTCTTAGGAGCATCATATTTTCCAAATATTCTCCTTAGACCATGAAACTAAGGACCACTTTATATGTCAATGCTCTCCCTTTTACAATATTAGAGGGCAGTTCCTTTGTCTCTTCAGAGATTCACTTAGTTCCTTTTAGACGCTCGTGGAGTTCCTTTGTCTCTTCAGAGATTCACTTAGTTCCTTTTAGACGCTCGTGGCATATAAGGACCAATGATTCTTAGCATTATTTCTTCAAGAGATGTTAGACCTTCATCGATAACTTACTTGAAGCAAGTTCCCCAAATCAACATGCACCAAGTTGATTACCTCTTACTTACAACCCTATGATACTAGTAGGAAGAAGCCCCATGGACATGTACCAAGCTCACATAATAGATCTATGAGGTGCCATAGACTTAATCATTGCCATGGCTCCATGCCCATCACACATTTGTTTTCATCCTTGAATGCTAGAAGTGCTTCTCTAAAGCAACAAGTCTCAGTTAGGAACCTCCTTCTCCTTAAGCTTCTCCATTGTTCCCCATCTTATTGGATTGACACTTCCTAGTTATTTTCTTCTTATTTATCCTTCTTTTAAGCTCATTTTCCCGTAGGATGTGTTTTCACCTTCCCCTTGCCATCTATACATATTATATTCTTTGCATTCCCATGGACCAACTTTGCCCTTTAGTGGGCATTAATATCTAATTAAATTAAGGGGTTAGATCAACCGATTGTCGTCAATATTGTCGGGCATTTGGATAGTTTTGGGCAGTGGGTGCCCAGTTCAAATGCCCCTAGATGAGGCACATTAGTCTACATTGATAGGTTTTCTAAAGGTGTCATTCACAAATATGGGGAAACATCCCTTAAATTTCGCTACAAAACCTTGGAGATGTATAAGCTTCCACCCTCAATCTCGTATGTTAGGATGTGATTGTTGGTACCTTGCTAGCCCCAATCAACAATTATCTCAAAAGGAACCTCTTGAGTGGGTTGGATTCCCAAATCTCAACACTAGGGATTAMACACAAGGAGGAGGATCAATTAGACTCTTCCCTATTGAATGCAATAATTTGTTGGGTTATGGTCRAGTAACCTTTTGATGGGATTTAAATGAAAGGTTTTTTCTTTTGTTTAAGTATTTTTGTTTTTAGGTATTCTCTATTAAATCATGAATACAAAGGGGAAATCTGACTTGAGTGAATAAAAGAAGACTATTTCTAAGGAGTAACTCTTAGAAAAAATAGATGGAGGTAATTCTTTGATTTCACTATCCTAAGAGGTAACTCTACAGGAAATGTTATCTCCACAAGAACATTCCCAGAAAAACAAGTTAAATGGTTACAGAAAGAAACCTACAGAAAAATCATAAGAAGAATGCAACTTCTTTCATAACTAACTACATAAATAATTCTACAACAAATTGATGAAGTAAATAACATAGAATTGATTACAGAACAAGAAAAAATAATTAAAACCTAACCATAAAACACATTTAAAAGATTCATTAAGGATCTAAAAGCAAGTATATAATTGATAGCATAAGATAACTTGAACAAAATCATAAATTATTACTTGACATATGCACAATAAATCAATAGTAAAATGGATCAATCCACATAGAATCTCCAGCAAAAATGTCTTTCGGATTTAAGGAAAAGCATCTAAATTAACTTGCAACTAATTAAAAGTTACAATTATCGGCCTACCCTCATATCCAAAAAATCCCTTTCTAAGTATTTGGTTTACATCTTTATAGAATAAAAGTGTTCATGCAAAAATAGCCATGCAAATTGTTTCTCAAACTAAACTTCAAGAGAACTAGGAGTTGGATCTTTTACATTTTCCTCGTCATATTTTCCTTGTTGATTAAATAAATCATTACATAAATTAAGATAGGGAAATACATGTTACTCCCTAGGTAATCTCAAAATGGGAATCTCATGCTTAAATCTCTCGATGTATTTTTCTATTTTAGGAAACAAAATACTCCATCCAAGTCAATCTTCTAACTTCAATGGTCATAACTTTCTATAGATGACCTCACTCTAGGTAAGAAATATTCCTAACCTCTACTTCATGCTTCTATATGTAACCCTCAAACTCCTTCAATACTTCTATAGTTGGTTAGAATCCTTCAATTGGGCTGAAACTAGGAAGCTTGTACCATACAATAATATCTTTTATTATATCCCAAATTTTAATGTAGGCTAACCAGACATCCTCAAATTGTTTTTGAGACTCATGTGACCTTGTATCCTAGTAGTTGATGGCCTATTCTATCACATACAATTCAAGCTTACTCAACATCTTGATAGGATGATCCTCTTGACCTCTATTTTTCTAATTCTACTTAATATAATCCAGTTGTTCTTGTACCTTAGCTTGTTGCTCTTTCCATATCAGGATTTCCTTGTAAAGTATGGATAGTTGCATGCTCATCTCCTATAGATCAAAAACTTTGGAAATGAAGTCCTTATTGATTTGATCATTCATTTTATCTTTTTCTAAGACTTCCTCGACAAAACTCTTGACCGTGTCTTCTAAGGCTTTATGGTATTTCACTTGATTTTTTACCAAAGCGATCTGTTTTCCAAGGCTCTTATTCTCTTATGCTTTAGCTTTTGCCTTGTCCATAGTAGCATAGGATATAGCTATCCCAATTGACAGTAAATCATTGAATCTAGTTTTCTTGGTGTCAATCATTGGTTCTTCAGTGGTACATAGGATAGAGGTATCCAAATTCGCTTTCTTTATTTTATGAGTTTGCTTCATTATCACATACTTCCTCTTGTTATAAGCTATCAATTCTAGGTCAACAACTTCTTCCATAGGGTTTGGAATTGGTTGATCACCTTGGGATAAAACATTCTACATGATTCCTAGAGTGTCTACTTGCTCTAACACAAGGTCCTTACCTTTATCTTCTTCTTTGGCAATGACCACATCCTCCTTGGTCAAATCAATGACACTACTAGGAGGTGTTGGTGTTTGTTGTGTTGGTTGTTGTTCAAGAGTTTGTTATGTTCGTTGTCGTGTCTTAGTTTATGGACCTTCTTTGTCCTTTTCAACATGAATGCTTCTTGTTGAAGCCTTTCCTGCTCCTTCTTTTGTTTCTCTTCCTCTTCCCGCCTTATCTTTCCCTCGACTTCCCACCTCTCTTTCTCTTTTCTATCTTCTTCTTCCAAATATCTATGTTATTCTTCCTTTTTTCTCCTTTCTTCATCTATTATTCTATTTTCTTCCTCTTGTCTTCTTTGTTCCTCAACTTGTCTTATATGTTCTTCTTTTTTTCTTCTTTTTTCCTCAACCTATAAGCTTTCTTTTCGTGGATGTCCTTCAAAGCCTTTTTTCTAACCTCAAATTCAACTAATAACCTCTTGGCTTATTCTAACATATTGACATCTACTTATTCCTACCTTTTCCTTATTTCTTCCTCTATTTTTCTTCTTAATTCATCTTCTTATTGTTGTCTTTTTGTTCCTCCTTTATTGATTTCAATTATGATTCTTCTCTTAGTCTGATTACCTCAACTCTCCTCTGTTCTTCTCCATATTATTATTTATAGTTCAACCATCTTTCTTGTGATTTCCTCCATTTCATCATCTAGGGTCATACTATAGAAAGTTGCAAAGTTCGAGGATTTCAACCTAGTTTGTACATTTTCCTAGTCTTGAGCATTTTCAAATAGAATTTCATTTTGCCATTGCTTGTGAGAGTAAGGTCGAGATAAGGAAATTAATTCACATTGTTTAGCAACCAACCCAAATGGATCATGAATCTTGAACTGACCTTGGGGGAAACGATATTCCAGCAAAGAATTGGCTTCTCGGCTTGCTTGCTTTAGATCTTTTAAATTATAATGCCCTAAATTGAAATTACAAGGAATGAAAACATTCTCTTTTGCTTCTTTAAGTGGGGAAGCATTGAAATTATATGGAATTATTTGATAGGCTATCTCACCCAAGAGAAGTTTATTGGTCATGTACCTAGGAAACAAATGAGGGGCTGTAGTGACGCCATAATTCCTCAGATAAGTGTAATCCTCCTGTAGGTACTAGTTCCTTATACACATGATGAGATTCATCTCCTCTTTCGTTAATATTGGGCATTCCTTACAAAAAATGAGCTGATAAATATGACATAAAAGGAATTAATATATCATAGAATAATTCTTCTTGTTCTAATTCTCCAAAAGTGCTTGATAGTATACATGCATCGAAAACTCAAAAATATGCCAACCCAGGGTTACACCTGAGAAAATGTTTTTGGCACATATAACATCCAATAAGATATGAGGCCATGCAAAATGTAGTAACCATTGTTGCCTTTTCCTTGGCCTTTTGCGTTTTCTCTATCATTATATTTAAATAATGAGAAATGACGATTGCCTAATTGAAAACATGACTAATTGTGACCATTATGTATGCCAATGGTAATTGAACATATTTAAAACGTGTACAATCTTTCTCACCATATAGCCCAACTATCAGAGCCATTGTGTACACACTAGGCTCCCTCAAATTAGTAATTGAATATATCCCATCATATTTCTCGAAGAACCTCTTGTCCTCGACCCACTAGCTTGCGAGGATCTTCTTGGTGTCATTTTTTTCATTAAACAACTCTACAAAACTTGTGACCATGTGTACTTCTAGTTGCAGTAGTTTTTAATATTTCTCTAACTTAGATGGCAAGTAGGACCCTATGCATTTTCCCTACTCATTCAAAATAGTTATGTGTTTTATATCTGCATGAGAGATGATCCAATCAAAAGCCTCTTAACAAGGCATGATTAGTGTCCTTATTGCAACAAAATGTAGATGAGATTTTCTTATATTAATGAAGACTAGATCATCTACACCCCTCACATTAGGATCACTTGGGGGTACTACATCAAGGTAGTATTCTGTATGAAATTTTCAATACATTTCTCCCCATCCCGAGAAAGGGAGTTGACCACCTATATTGGCATCAATATATTTGAAAACGGGTCTCAGTGGTTTTGGCTCTGCTTTGGGTATTTAGATGATCGGAACATACTCATCTTGAGAGGTTTCAACACCAATGGGTATTTTCTATGATTGTTATGTGTGATCTATAGGCTTTTTCCCCTTAGAGGATTTCTTAGACATTCTGGTGGAAGTGCTCCTTGGAGGTATTATGTCTAGAAGAAGAGTAAAAGACATTTTTTCTTAATTTATACAACATTTGATTCTTTTCTGAATTGAAATAAGTCCAAGTGATAAAATCATAATGACTTGAAAAGAAATTGAGAAGAGGAGGATCTTTTGTAGTTATATTATTAACATAAATTAATGATCCAGGAAGAAATCGGTGGCCACCCACCTATTCCACTGGCTCAAAACAGGGGTTTCCACCTTGGTAGTTTTTCTACAACTTTTTGGGGTTGTTTTGAGGCCCTGAACAACATTTTTTGGGCCCACCACAGTAACATTGTAGGATTTAGCTAGAGTATGATGGAAAAATGTGTAGTCCTCAGATAGACCTTTCAAATAAGCTATCGAGTGCCCCAAACTGAGATCGTATGCGAATGTTATGCCCTTGAGAAGTTGACGTGCCAACTACCCCCATTGGGGCCCGCAAACCTTTCAGTGTTTCATCTTCCGGGATTAGGGTTTTGGATTTTATTTATGTTAAAAAGGCCTCTAGAGCCTCATTGTAAACACTATCATCGAGTGCCCTGCAAACCGAGATCAGATATGCATCGTTATGCCTCTTTATAGTTGACGCGTCAACTACCCCCATTGGGGCCCAAGTAAACCTTCGCTGTTTCATCTTCCTGATTAGGTTTTGGATTTCCATTTATGTTTAAAGGCCCTAGAGCCTCATTGTAAACATCATCATTCGCAAGTAAATGAGAATAGGCCACTTCACATCTTTCCTCAGATAAGATGCTACCTCATTCAACGAAGTCATTCATCAGATAATTTGCTACCAGACATTCTCTCATTAATAAAAAATTGCATCATCGTTTTATATATCTGCCTTCATTTATTTTTAAAAATAATCGAGACTGGGTATCGAAAGCAGTTACTCCTTTTTGTTTTAGTGCATGTACCGACGGTCAAGGTACAGAGTTGGGTTTTGAGCTAGCTTCTTGAGGACAATCACTAATTAACCCAAACAACCTCCCATGGTGGAAGAGAAGAGGAATGAGGGAGAAGAAGATCCCACCGTTGCTGCTTGCGGAATCCCTCGCCTAACAAAGAAATGAGATGTTGGAGAATTTTTACCAAATCCTTCAAAGATTGTTGATAATAAAATTAGGCACATCTTCATCAAGTAGTTGCTTTGGGAGACACTACCCATTCAAGGTACAAGTTAATTTTGATATTACAATATTTGAATGCCAGGCAATGAAATGCTTTGGAAAAAATGGTTAAATTTTCTAAGGTTATTTCTTTGTTCACAATTTTTTCGACAGAGAAAAGATCACCTTTGTGTCTTTAAGGCTCTCCCCATGTCAAAAATCAGGAAACTTACTTAGAGAAAATTTTCATAGAGGAGTATGGAATATTTAGGGCTTCCAGTCCACTGGGATTTCTTTTTTGGATGCATCAAGGATCAATATTACCCAAAGTGGGAAACTATGATGAATAATACATGAGATGGACAACCTCGTGATCAAAGTGGGACTCAACAAGGTTGGAGTTCACAAATACCTCCATACCTTACACTAAGATGGGTAGTATCAAAGACTCTAAGCTTAGATCTAGTTCAAATATCATGGGGCTCACACAAGTACATCCAACCGGTGATGGAGTTTCTAGAAATCTCGTCATTTAGAGCCGCTTATAGATATGTTGTCAAAATTGAGTAGAAATTCTAAGCGTTAACAAGCGAGAATTTGGGTCCCAAATCAAGAAAACCAAAGTACTAAGAAAGGAACCCTAATTCATATAATAAATAACCTCAAGACAACCAAATTCAGCTTCTACGAAAATAAGGGTTACAGAAGACAAAGAAGGACACCGAAGTGGTGTGATTTCCACAAAATCCTTGGCACAACATCGAATGTCACTTGAAATGTACCATTGCGGTCGAGCTCAAAGAAATAAAGCCAAGCCCCAACTCAGACTTTGATTCTAAAAATAATAAAATGAGACAGATAATTGATGCATAACTCCACTACTATTGTCACAATCACAAAGAACTGACCAAAAGAACCGTGAGGATCCCGAGAGGGGGAGCACCTTTTCCATTCACATATGGGCAAAGGGACCCCAATGCATTTTATTGTTGATAGTTTATTTAAGAACCCCATCTCAACAGAGGTCGCCACACTGGATTTTCAACAACACCACACCCCCAACCATACAAAATTGGGTGGCTTCACCAGAGATGATATCTTTGTGCCATCCATTAGTGTTGATTGTCATATGGAATTCATCCCTTCAAAGATGAGGTATGTGTGATGCTTCCACACTAGAAGTCTATGATGTTCTATTAGTCAAATGATGTATGTGGAGGCATCATGTTTTTATGAGTCCTGACCCCATAGAATCATTGTTACACTAGGGGCCACCATAATGATACAAGAGGTAGTTTTGACTACTATACCAACAAAACAATGCCACAGAGTAATCTCACAGACCACAGAGTTTTCCCTCTTCACAATCCAATAAAATGATGAACAAGAGGTCATTGCAACCACTACAGTCTCGAACCAAACACCTTCTATCCAAAAAAAACATATCAACAAGATTGTAGAAGAGCACCAATATATTCTTACTGCACCTACGTGGGTGCCTCCACACTTCCTAGTTAAACCAAGTTATGATAAATCCATTCATGTTCTTCACAGATCATCACCCACATTAGTCCTCCCACACTGGATGCATCATGCTACGATTTTTTAAACAACTAGCCCTCCAACAACAGTTCATAACAACTTGCAACAAGTTAAGCATAACAACTTCTTTAGCAAGGCAAGCAACTCACCAAGGTTTAGATTCAACAAAAACTTCCCCATCTCCCACGAGAACTCAATGAAATGGAGAACATTGCTTCCCAAGGGGGGATTGATCTAGGTGGAAATTGGTGATCACCCACCTATTCCACTATCTCAAACAAGGGTTTCCACATTGGGAGTTTTTCTACAACTTTTCCTAAACTTCCTAGTGCGCTTTTGAGGCCCTAAACAACGCTTTGGGCCCTGGGCCACAGTCACACTATAAATTTTAATGAGAGTGTGACAAAAAAATGTGTGTTCCTTAGATAGACCTTTCAACAAGCTATCGCGGAACCCCAAACGAAGATCAGATGTGTTACACCCTTGGAAGTTGGATGTACTAACTACTACCCCCATCTAGGCCCACAAACCTTTTGGCGCTTTCATCTTCCGTGGTTAGGTTTTGAATTTTCTTTATGTTAAAAAGGCCTATAGAGTCTCATTGTAAACATCATAATATTCTTACGAATGAGCGCAACCACAACATCTCTTCTCAGAGATAAGTCAGCCAATTATTCTAGCTACTATTCACTGTAATTTGCCAGCTTCAGACATTTTCATTAATAAAATTGTGCATTATTCTATCTCTGTGTTTATTTCAATATTCTATATATTCATTATTATATCTCTGCTCTCTGATTTCATTTCAAAATAATCCGTATCACTTATAGTCTTTTATTTTTAATCCCTCAAATTGGCTTCAACAAAAGAGTCATTCATTTGAAACTTGAAAAGAGAGAATCTTGAAACATACTTGGAAATTAAATTGATAGAAATGTTGTATAAGGTAGACAAGTGAGGTTAGTGCCTTTTAACTCTGTAACTGGAACTCAACCATCACTCGTAGGATATGAAGAAACCATGAGGCTAAGAAAACTATGCTAGGAGAGGAATATATTTACACTAATAAATTGGATTCAACTAGCAATAGACTCATAAATAGTCAATCCTCAACTCGCAACACTCAATTCTTAGATCACAATGCGAAATCCTCAATTTGATAACTCCAAATGATAACAAATCGAATACTTGTGTACAATTAGACGCAATATTGCTTCGTCATGATAAAATCAAGTTCAAACCCAATTAGATTTTGGAAATCTTGACAACTATGACATAAACTTTTCATTTAATTCAAAGTTGGTTGCTAACACCAATAAGTGCTTGTGGGCCAGACTTTAAACTTATTAGTCCCTGCCATAGGCATAGAGGGACTATAGCGATCGATAAATCGTTGACCTGGTATTGGATTGTGCATTGACCAGAAATATTTCCATATTGTCTATTGTTGGAACAAGGGAAGTGAAGACATCGATTTTAATATAATAAAAAGTATCATGTTTGTCAAGATCTGATTGGATAACAGATTGGAGGTCTTATTGCAGCCTTCGCTATTCCCAATGTTAACTATCTTGACCTGTCCAAAGTATTTGGCAGTATATGGTCTTTTTGAATTATACATTTTATTATGCATTGGTCGATGATGGATTAATGCTAGCATTAGTTCGAATGTCTCCCTTAGCATTTTCTGCTGGGTAGAATACATTCTCTACCATATTACTATATCTGATTTTTTCTTTGTTGTTGCGTGCTTCGAGAGAACAGGCTTGCCACGCTGCATATTTTCTTAAATGCTTGCAAAGGCCTACACCCTTCGACAGTCCTGATAGTCTTAACTGTTTACCTAACAGCTCTGGCAGTGTTAAATGATTATTGTACAGATGGGTTGCAATACATTTTCGTTCATGGTCGGCATTGGTGCTCGAGTGTTCGATCCTTGTTTGGTGCTTCATTCCATGGTCCTGGTTCTTGTTTGATTCAACTTTGCAAAGTTGACGCCCTGCAATTGTAGTTTGAGTTCTTCGTGGTTGTTCACTTTGTTTTTCAACTTTGCAAGCTGTTGGACCTGTTGTTGCGGTTTGTAGTTTTTGGGGATGAGCTCTTGTCGTCCTTTGTTGACGGGTAAGTTTCCCTGTTATTGCTATTTTTCAATGGTGGCAGTCCCACCATCTTTGTCTGTGCTCTTAGTTTTTGTTCCTAGAAAGCATGCGTCTTGCAATGCAGAGGGCTTTATGAAAAGTAGTTCAGATCCATCGGAAGAGGGAATCATCGGGCGGGGTCTGTACGCAGGGTATGCTTTCATTCTGTGGGTGGGAACACTGCGTCTACCTGTTCTATTTCTGCTGAGTTAAAAGTTATTGTTTTATTTATTTCTTTGTTTTCTTGTCATCTGTTGTGGGGACTAGGGGGGATTGAAGTTGAGAATAAGAAGGTTCAAAGATACATACGGGAATTGGTGCCCTGCTTTGTGGTTTTTTTTCTATTTTTCTACCTTTTATTTTTTTCTCCTGCTTTTCTTTGTTTTCATAGAAAGTGAAACTATATAGCAAATAGCTTCAAAGTGACAGTTGAAGAGATGAACGAGGTAATAGATGTTGAGTCGTACAAAATAGCTGCACATTCCATTTTACATGACAACATGGATGTGGTTTTGCATAGCAATGTGCTTTTTAGATTGGATGCATTCTCGTATACTGTTGGGGATTTCCTTTTTGATACATTCTAGGTTCTATTGCATTTATGCTATTCATTGATTGAGCTGCACAATGGATTGATAGATTATTTCTTGACATGTTTTAAAAATGGCGATGTCGAGGCTTTGCAGTCCTATGAATACGAATTGGAATCTGATTTTCTTCGGCAGTTGCATGGAATACAAGATGTTGTTGTAGGAAAATCTGCCTGCGGACAAGTAGATCGACCTCTAAGGCTTGACCTTAACCCTAGACAGAAAAGTTCTTATCATGGACACTGAATTTCTTTCGAATCTATCTAAGCCTAATGCATGAGAAGGGAGAGTAAC
>SNQJ01S0148564.1:0-19559 GCA_010110895.2 Picea sitchensis | reverse complement strand
TTTTTTTTTAACAAAAATGGTTAATGGAGCTTATATTTGATAAACAGTGACGAGCCAGTGGTTCAGTTACAAAGGGTCTTGTTCTACAAGACTAGGCTAGTTTGCCTTTCATAGCTTTTACAAGATACAACCTGCTGGAAATACTACAATTAAAAAGAGCTTAACAACACACTTAAATTCCTTGCATGGCTAATACAAAATGCCAATACGCAAAGTTTAATTCAAACTGGAGCTGCTTTTTTATTGCTACGGGCCTTTCTTCTTGGACTGGTCTCTTTCCAGCTTCCATTCCTTATTCATTTGTTCCATCTGCTGCTCCAGGATGCTAACCCTCTCTTCAATTTCTTGTTGCGGGTCTTTCAGCTCCTTCTTCAGCTTCCCCAATTCCTCACATAGTCCTGACCTGGTGTGTATTATGTCAAGATCAAGCACCTCCATTCTTCTTCCTGCCTCGTTGTCTAAATTCTAGAGAAAGTCGTCCAAGTTGTTCAGCATGCCCCGGAGCTTATGGAAGTTTTATTCTAGTGCCGATATCCTTTCCTCCACTATTGACTTATTACTCGAGCTTGAAGCCATCTGGACAGTCTCTGTTGGGTTGCTTCTGCTAATTCGAGTCTCCCTACCTCTTCTCTCTTTGCCCTTTCTTAGCCTCCTTCCTGAATGCTACTTCTCTTTCTCTGTTCTTTCCCTTCACTTCTGCGTGAGATAAGTAGCATTTCCTCTTAATCCTTGCTCCACACAAATAGAAATATTGAGGTATGGGTTGAAGCATGCAATTCAGAGACCAAATGATGTCATCCTCCTTCAACTCTGAAGCCCATGCGTACTCGCTGATGCGTAGCTGTCCTTTCTCTTGCGCTATCATCTTTTCCAATTGACCACTTGCAGAGTCATTTCGTTTTGAAAGATTATGGGATTTCCCAATTGACCATAATCTCGTTGAGGAGCAAACACCCTTTTCCAGAATTTCCCCTAAGTTGGCCTCTTCATCAGCTTGAGAATTGTTCCCACGAAGGACGTGGAAAAACTGAATAGAATGAAACTGCCCCATAAGTAACTTGATTTTGTCTAGAGAGTGTTGGAGTTGGGTGTTTGTCATTATGGTGCATTGAATTAATGCTTGGATTATAATTCTAGAGTCCCCTAGCACCACCAGTTCTCGGATATTGAGGATTAAGGCTTGGTTGAGCCCCTGCCAGAGGGAAAGGTCTTCTATGTTTTTATTGGATTCAACTCCAATTCCCCAGGAATACCGAAGGATGGTAGTTCCTGCTGGGCTTATTATAATCCCTCCTCCACCTGCCGCCCCCGGGTTCCCCTTTGAGGCTCCATCAAATGAGAGTAAATTGGAGTTCTTCAAAATTTTCCACTCCTCTAGTTCTTGTTTCCCCATCCTGAGCTCCCAGTTGCGAGTGGAAGAGATTAATGGATGTCGAGTCGATGGGTTTTGGATGCCAAGGTTCCTCAACCAAACTTCTTGATCCCTTTCTAGAGGTTTCATATTTGATGCCTTGACGAAGTGAGGGGAACTCTCGCTGAAGAGAGCCTTGATCCTTGTGGCTACCTGAGACAGGGTCCCCTTTGCCTCTCTAAAAATCTGATTATTCCTTTCAATCCAGATCTTCCAGAGGATAAATTTTGAAATCGATCTCCATAGAGCTAACAGATGGCCTTGACTGACTGTCCAGAATGGATAGAGGGATTTCCAATTCGAAAGCAACAAGTGAGTTTCCTGTGGGATAAAAGGGGCTATATCTTCAAGACCTAGGGTAGCCTTCCAAACCTCCCTGGTGTATGGGCAGCCTAGCAGCAGATGGTTCGTCATCTCCTCTTCCTGGTAGCAGAGTGGGCATCTGGAGGGCCCTTCCCACCCTCTTCTTCTTAGGTTTTCTCCTTATAGAACTCCCCTATGTACCACTGTCCAAATAAACATATCTATCTTTGGAATAGACTTCGATGTCGAAATAAATTTCCAGATTATAGGGTTTGGCGGAACATGGGGGATTGAAGCGATGTGGAAATACCCTGCTGCTGTAGTAAATGGTCCAGCACGTTGGCCCCAACCTCTCCGGTCTTTTTTCTTTTTCTGTAAAGGGGATTTCCCTTGCAACATTCTCTTTAGGGTGGACCATTCGTCTTCCAGTTTTTGGGGGAGGCTTGTGATTTTCCAACTTGACCAGGAGTGATTCTCATCATTTCCCCAATAGCAAATGTCCCACATGTTGTAAAGATTTTGTGCTTGCATCCAGTTCCTGAGTCGCCTTAGATCTTGTTGCGCTGAGAGTGATGAATCTCCCAGGACCGAGTCATCCCAAATGTTGATATCTTTCCCATTTCCTGGAATCCAAGTGATTTGGGTGCGGAAATGCTGCATTACTTTCTGGCAAAGGGTGAAGATAGGGGAACCTTTCCCCACTTTTGTTGGCTTTTCTAGGAATTTTTTCCTTGGTCCGCAAAAATATTTTTTCCATAGGGCTCTTTTGCTCCAAGTGGGTTTCCCTGTGATTGTGTTCCATGAGATCTTTGCCCCCAATGCTAAGTTTTGAGTTTGGAGGTCTTTGAACTGGAGGTCGCCTTCTAGATAAGGCTTGGAGATTTTTCCCCAGTTTATAAGATGCAGTTTCCTTCCCATTTGCTTCCCTCCCTCCCACAGAAATCGCCTAATCAACACTTCTATCTTCTGGATAACTGTACTGGGGGCCAGCAGGAGAGGGCTTTGGTAGATTGGGAAACTGGCCAGCACTGCTTTGATAAGAACCACTTTGCCTGCTAAATTCAGCCAATTAGCTCCCCAAGAGTTAATTCTGTTTTTTATCCTTTCTATCAACTGATTCCAGTGCGAGGCTGTAAGGGTGGATTTGAAGATAGGGACTCCCAAATACTTGAATTCATCCCAATTTGTGCAGCCTTCCATTCCCAACATTCTTGAGATTTCGAGCATTTCCCTTGGGGTGAGATTCCATCCATAGGTTTTACTTTTGTTCACACTGATCAAACTGCCTGATATCTCTGTGTAGGAATCTAACTCCTTTTTGAATTTCTTGGCTATCACTGAACTCACACCTCTAAGGAGCAACGTATCGTCTGCAAATTGGGCATGGTTGCAATACGAAGTCCGGAAAGGTTGTGATGTGTTTGACCATCGTCTAGTTGATAGCTTAGTACAAAATATTAGATGGAATAGAGAAGGGGGGAGAGGGGGAACCCTTGTCTATGGCCTCTGGAGGCTTGGAAGAATTTAGTGGCTCTTCCATTAACTAGAGGGGCTATCCAGGGAGAGGCGATGCAAGCTTTGATCCAATTTATGAAAGAAGATGTGAAGCCTAACTTCCCCATTACAAGAAACATAAAATTGTGTCTTACCCTGTCAAACACATTTACTAAATCGAGCTTGACTATCATACCTTTATCCTTCCGTTGGATACTCGAGTGCAGAGCCTCTTGAACCAAGATGATGTTGTCCATTATATTCCTGCCTTTAATAAAACCACCTTGATATTTTGGGATGATTGTAGGGAGAGTATTTTTTATTCTATTAGCTATAATTTTGGTGAGGATTTTGTAACTGGAATTGCAAAGGGAGATTGGACGGAACCTGTCAAAGCTAGATGCTCCTCTTTCTTTCGGGATCAATGCTAAGAAGGAAGAGTTTGTTCCTCCTCCAATTCTGACGCAGGAATGGGATTTCTTGATGAGCTTGGTGAGGTCAGACTTGATGATGTCCTAGATGTTATGAAAGAATCTAGCCGTGAAGTCATCTGGGCCGGGGGTTTTGTCCAGATGCAACTGATCTAAGGCCTCTTTAATTTCTTATTGATCCACTTCTTTGGTTAACTTGTTGTTGATATCTTCATGAACACAATTCTGAAGCAGGGTCAAAGGATAATAATTGGGGTAGATGGTCACATCTTGAGTTTCTATGTAGAGGGATTCGAAAGTTTGCACGACTGCCGATTTGATGCCTTCAAAATCTGTTATGGTCTGGCCTTGAGTGTGGATTTCAGTTACCTTTTTGAACTGCTTCTGGGCCTCCGCTTGCTTGTGGAAGAACTTGGTATTCTTATCCCCTGCTTCTAGCCAGAGACACCTAGACTTTTGTTGCCATTGCTTTTCTTCTTCTCTGCAAGCTTGGTGCCAATTTTTTTGCAGCTTTGCCTCTTGTTGCAAGCTTTCTTGGTTGGTTTTTGAGTCTTCCATTTCGATCTGATGGATTTCTAGGTGCCTTTGCACTTCTTGACGATCAACTGTTGGACTAGAGAGGGTTTTGGCCCATAGCTTTAATGCCACTTTTAGTCTTCTGAGCTTTTCTTCCCAAACAAAAAAGGGGGGAACCTTTCATTGTTCCATTCCAGATTCTAGCAACCAAGGTTGGGTAGCTTTCCTCTTGGATTCATTTTGGATTGAAACGGAAGCGGATCGAGCCCAAGTTGGTTTCAAAGGACAAATCCAGGGTGAATTGCTTGTGATTTGACACACTGTGCGAGAGAATGGCAGACGAAAGATTGAGTCCCAAAATCAAGAAAGATCTTTGGGCTAGGAATCTGTCTAGTCTCGCTGCAATATGCCTCGGGCCCACCCTTTTATTGGTCCAAGTGTATTTCCCTTTAGTTGGATTTATATCCTCCAATTCCCAAGAAGACATTAAATCTTCTACCCATTCCCTTGCTGGGTCTCGAACGATTGAGCCTCCTTTTTTCTCCAACGTTGCAAGGGTTAGATTAAGACCCCCCCCAAGGATGATGTTTTCCAAATCATTTTGCTGCAGGAATTCCCTTAAGGTTTCCCAACAGTTTTTCTTATCTTCTAGAAGAGCAAGCACATAGAGTTTGAATAAGCTTACCTGACAATCGGTTCCCAGATGGAGAAGGCTGGTGAAGATCCAATGTTTGCATGTTTCGTGCTTGACAAGGTCAAACTTATTTGAATTCCAGAGTGTTCCCAGTCCGCCCGAGGCGCCTCTTGTGCTTTTAGCAATTCCGTTGCTGGTGTTCCATCTAGATTTTGCTTTTCTAATGAATTCATGTCCTTCCATCTTGGTTTCTTGGATTAGCAGAATCGCAGCGTTTGAAGTTTTGATGATGTCTTTTAGTGCTTCTTCCTTCGTCTTACTACCGAAACCCCTGCAATTCCAAGAGGCTAGTTTCATTGATTACCTAACGGGGAGTTGAGGCCTCCTTGGGGGGCCCTGGATTTTTTCCTGGTTTGTCTGACACTGATTAGTTGTTTAATAGTTGGCTGCGATCCATTCAGGATATCTTTGTAGGTCTCCTTTTCTCTTTCTTCTTTTTTTGTTTTTCTGCCTCTTCTTGGTTTTTTTGGGGTGATGTCAGTGCCACTATCTTCCTCAATGATACTATCTGAAAACACCTCGCCTTCCTCCACCTATGGATATTTGCTGAGTTCTTTTACTTCTGGTCCTTGTTCCTTCACCCTCTCTTGCAATGAGATTTCTATCGGTTCTGAGGTAAGGTTCTGTTGTTCCAGATCCTCTTCGGGGTTTGGCTGTGGATCTTTCTTTGATGCATCCTTTTCCTTCTCTATATCAGTCCCCATACCACTATTTCATGTTTCTACAATGATTCCTAGCTCCCCTGGGTGTGCCTGGACCGTCTTTTCAAGTCTTGTGCAATTTACCTTTGAGGAGGGTCTCCCTCTTCTTGCCTATTGCCAACCTTCACTTGTTTATTTGTACTTGTTAAGATATTTTGGGAAGTGCCTTTGAAAGTGACCATATTCGTGACATCCCCTACATCTGAACGACAACTGCTCATAGTCAAGTTTTTGGTAGTGCTGCCAATCTCCTACCTTTAACTTGATCGCCTCTGGGAGGCCAACCTCGAGGTTTACTTCCACACAAATTCTTGCACATGAATATTGATCCTTTGGATCTGCTCTATCGATGTAGTGTCCGAGTCCATTACCGATTGCTTGGAGCGAGGAGGTGTTCCAGCAGTATATTGGCAAATTTGGGAGTCTGACCCACACCAGTACTTCCTTGGGGACTTCCAACTTCGGATCAAAGTTGGGGTTCCAGTGGTTCAGATAGAGCCCTTGGTTTCCCATGAAATAGGGCCTGTTTATGAAGATCAAGTCATGATCTTCTTCTGAGATGAATTCAAAGATGTAATAACCTCTTCCCACCACATAGAAAGTTACGTTGTTTTGTATTAAAGGTCGCCAGTTCCTTTGAATCCAGTTATCTGTGGTCTTGACGGAGGTCCAAAGTCCCATGAACTGGCCAACCAGCCCATGCTCTGACAGGGACACTGCTACTCGCATGGGATTTTCCGGGGGTAGGTCGATTTCAAGGATCGACTCCAGATGTTTGAAAAAACTAGGCGAAGCAGTGGATGGGAGCTTATTTCCATGGGTGATCAGAAGTTTACTGAAAGCCATGCTGGGAGAGGGAGGGGCTCGGGGCTCCCCACCTCCAAGGGCAGCCATGGACTGCCCTAGGTGGCCACAGCTTGGAAGCCACGAGTAAGGCAGCTCGGGTTTTAGCAGTTGGAGCCAGGTTAGACTTTTGTAATTGAAGTTTTAATCCATAAAGATTGTTGGAATCCATAACATGTATAAATATTTCATGCCCATGTGACATGAGAATTGAAATGGATTGGGTAATAATCCCTTCTGAAATATTTTATTATCTTGATTATATGCATGTGTTTTTGAGTGGAAATTGTATGCCATTAATACCCAATCATGTTGTGATTTAGGAAACAAGAAACTAAAGGAAATAGGGAGGAACCTTTGGCAGTCAATGACGATTGATATCCTTGCAAGAAAAATCATGAACAATTGTTTCATAAATGCATTGACAAATCGGGGATGATTGGTGATGAAGGAGCATCATAAGCAAGCCAGCAAAGCAAGCACAAAAGCGGAAAATAGTTGGATATGCACCAGCGCATATTTTGAGAATGTTTTGAATTTGAGAGGATAAAACATTAATGTAATATCTTAAAAGGATGCATTCACATTTATGTTTTGAGTTGCAATACAGATCTTGAGAATTTTCTCTCATCTGTTGGTTGGAGGCATTTATTGTAATGAATGTAAAGTAGTTGTAGACTTTAATTCGATTAGATAGCTAGAGTTGTAGGAGGGGAAACTCTAAAAATCTCCCTCGCATGTATTGTTTTGTATTATTATTCTCATTGTAATAATTGGAGAGTTGTAGAGCCGAAGAGAAGAATAGAGATTGTAGAATTGGTATAAGAAGATAGCTGATGCTATTGAACCCATGTACAGAAGCACTGGAATTAATATGAGAAGGCTTTAATCCAGCTTTATGGTGTTGTGGTGATTACTGTTTGCATCTCTTAATGATATGTTTACAGTTTGATTATATTCTCTGTTATGCATTTGTTTCAATGTTGTGTGTATGTATGATTTCATGTTGAATGTATGAAGTCTTTGAGAGGGAGAGAATTAGTTTCAATTGTTTCTTGTCCTGAGAAATTCCTGCAAGGAGTGCATTGACAAGACTCTGAGTTTCATCTTAGAAAATCTCAAGAGGGATACCGTTGTTCTCATACCAGCAGAAGTGCGAGTATAGCATAGAGTCGTGCAAGGAGTACACAGCCAGGTTGAAGTCTTATATTTTTCCAACCCAAGCGAGTGGTTGAAGTATTTTTGTTGCAAGGAGTGCACATAAGAGGAAGACGTCAGATAATCAATGATTATCGTAAAAGCTGCAAAGAGTGTGCGCAAGAATGCCTTAAGAGATCTCTGAGTTTGCAACCAAAACCAAGCTCAAGAGGGCTAGAGACCTTGAAGGATTCGAAGGAAAGACGAGGGCTGAAGTCACCTCGCATAATCAAGTTCAAGAGAAAAGACGCCAAGTTATTTGGCCAGGAGTTATCAAGAAATTGAACGAACTGTGGAATTTCTCAGAGGAAGAAATACTGAAATCCCGTCAGTCGTTGGATCTAGTAGATCAGCGGAGGGGATAAGGTTGATAACCTTTCCTCGCTCACAAGTCCAAGAGGAACAGTATCCGTTGGATCTGGATCAATGGGAATCGTTGATCTCGTGCTTGAATTTTGTCGTTTCGGAATTTGGGGGTTTGGAGAAGGTTGTGACAAGGAGGCAAGAATCGCGAAATCCCGATTTGCAAAATCCCGAAAGGATCTGGACCGTCAAATCGTGGAAGGATCTGGACTGTCAATCTACATCAAGAAAGTTGAGAGTTTGGACTTTGAGGAAAAGGAGGATCCTTGTATCATGAACTCCTGAGTCGTGAATTTTCGACACACTCGAAGGTTGAGTCCCAGGTTGTGGCAGAGGTTCACATCATAAGGACTTAAGGGAGGAGATAGAAGTTTGTTAGCCATTTTGGGGTTTTGGGATCTGAAGGAGTCGGGGAACTCAACAAAAGGAACCGAGAAGTCGTGAAACCCGACGTGCCCTTTTCGAGAAAAGGTTGTGGTCACATCGGTTGGTCACTTGGGTAAGAGTTCGTGCCTAGTGCTTGCTCGCACAAGTGTAACTCCTAAGAAGGACATGTGGTTACAAGTGTGAAGATTCCAGATGGGAATCGAAGATCCATTTTGGCTCAAGGGAGATTAAGAACGATCCTTAGACCAGGAGGTCAAGCAGAACCTGTTGAGGTAGGGGTGTTGCGTGAGGTAGTATCAGAGCATAGATTTTGATTTCTGTAGTAAAGAGCAGATTACAACAATGCCGCCAAGAAGACGTCAGGAAATACCAATGCCAGATCTAGTTGTGGAAAGGGAAATGAGAGAACTCTGTGCTCGATTATATGCTATGGAGACAACACATAGATGAGCTACTGATACAGGAGATGTCAGTGAAGCCAAAAGTGAAAATGAGGCTAGAGCTTAAGAAGAAGTTGCAGTCGAAGATGTTGCAAAAGAACGTCTATTCAGAGTTGTTACAAGAATAGGGGCCAGAGAAAAAATGGACATTCCGATGTATGAAGGAAACTTAGACATTGAGGCGCTGCTAGATTGGTTTAGAGCTCTGGATAAGTACTTCGATTATGAAGATATCGAAGAAGATAAGAAGGTAAAACATGTTGTCACTACACTGAAAGGGCATGCAACACTATGGTGGGATGAACTATAGGCTGATAGGCATTGCAAAGGCAAGCAAAGAATCAAAAGTTGGGATAGGATGGTAGCAAAGATGAAAGCCAAATTCATACCCAGGGACTATCAAATTAACATGTTTCGAAGAATGCATAATTTGAGACAGAAGGGGATGACAGTGAAGGAATACACTGAAGAGTTTTACAGAATCAACATCAGGGCAAGTCGTCATGAGAGTGATGATGAAAAATTCTGCAGATACATGAATGGCTTGAGATATGAAATTCAAGATGAGATGAGCATGGTGACAATCAGAAATGTAGAAGATGCTTATCAAATTACTTCGAAGGCGGAAGAAAAATTGGCCAGAAAGCAAGGTCAAAGGGGCAAAGGTAGAAGTCAGAGAAGAGGCAAAGCAATTGCTCAGGATAGAGTACAAAATCCCAAGGATGAAGAAAAGAATCCTCATAATCACCCAGAAAGAGGAGGAAGTTCACAGGGAAGACAATATGTCGATAAGAACACTTTTCTGCGAGCAAGAGGAAGAGGCAGAGGCAGAGGATGTGAAATAAAGTGTTTTGTCTGTGGAAAGATCAAACACAAATATTTTGAATGTCCTGATAGAAAAATATATGGAGGAGGCGAAGCTCACATTTCGGAAGTGCAAAGGCGAAATGTTGAGGCAAAATATGCGAGAGGCGAAAGATCCTTAATGATGAGGAAAATTCTCTTGAAACCAGAGAAGGAGGCAGAGAATCCAATCCAGAGAAACAGTTTGTTCAGAACTACTTGCAAGACAAAGGCTAGCATATGCAAGGTGATAGTGGACAATGGAAGCACAGATAATCTAGTATCCACAGAAATGGTGGAGAAGCTGGAATTGGAAATAGTTTCACATCCGAACCCATATAAGGTTTTGTGGTTACAAAAAGGACATCAACTAACAGTCACTAAACAATGTTTAGTTGAATTTAAGATAGGGGGATATAGAGATGAGATCTTATGTGATGTTATCCCCATGGACGTCTGTCATCTTTTTTGGGGAAGACCGTGGAAATATGACAAAAATGTTGTTCATGACGGAAGAAAGAATACCTATACCTTGGAGAAGAATGGTAGGACACATATGTTGTTGCCAATCGAAGACAAGAAGGTGAAAGAAGAAACAAGCAAAACTATACTTCTCATGAGTGGGAAGGAACTTCTGGATGAATTCAAGAAAGAGTAAGAAATGTAGTTTGTTGTGGTGAGAAAACCTAGAGTCATTTTGACCAGTACTTCGATAGATTGATCTACCAGAGGAAATTAAGGAAATGCTTGAGAATTTTGTTGATATAGTGGTGGATGATTTACCTTGTTCGTTTCCGCCTATCAAAAGTATAAGCCATCACATTGACCTTATACCAGGGGTGAGTTTTCCAAACAAAGCAACGTACAGATTGACGACGTGGGAGAATGAAGAATTCAAGAAGCAAGTCCAAGATTTGATGGACAAGGGATTAATTAGAGAAATATTGAGTCCATACGATGTACCAACAATGTTAATTCCAAATAAGGATGGTGGATGGAGAATGTGTACAGACATGAGGGCTATAAACAAAATCACCATCAGGTATATATTTCCTTTATCGAGGATGGATGACTTCATGGATTGCTTGAGTGGGGAAAAGTTTTTTTCAAAGATTGATTTGAAAAGAGGATATCATCATATCATAATGAGGGAAGGTGATGAATGGAAGACAACATTCAAGACAAATGAAGGGATGTATGAATGGCTTGTCGTGTTGTTTGGATTGACGAATGCACCAAGTACTTTTGTGAGATTGATGAACGAAGTCTTGAAAGATTTCATTGGAAAGTTTGTAATTGTGTATCTTGATGATATACTGATCTTCAGTGAAACTGAAGAAGAACATACGAAACACCTAACTCTAGTGATGAGGAGGTTGTAGCGAAAGAAGTTGTTGATAAATCTGAAGAAGTCATCTTTCATGAAGAAATAACTCATTTATTTGGGGTTTTTGATCTCTCCAAATGAGTTGAAGATGGATCCTGAGAAGGTAAAAGAAATAAGAGAATGGCCATCACCGAGAAATACCTTTGAAGTCAGAAGTTTCCACAGACCAGCCAGTTTTTACAGGAAGTTCATCAGAAACTTTAGTGGAATTTCTGCACCAATGATGGACACAATGAAGAAAAGACATAAATCTTTTCATTGGACGGAGGAAGCAGAGAAAAGTTTTAAGTTGTTGAAGGAGAAGATAATTGGACAACCATTTCTGGTTTTGCCATATTTTAGTAAGACATTTCAAGTAATATGTGACACGATTGGATTTGCAATTGGAGCAGTCTTAAGTCAAGACAATAGGCTAGTTGCATACTTTAGTGAGAAACTAAATGATGCCAAGATGAAATATTCCACCTATGATAAAGAGTTTTATGCAATCATACAGGCGCTGAATAAATGGAGGCACTACTTGGTTCCGAAAGAGTTTGTCTTGTATATCAATAACCATGCTTTACAATTCGTAACCAGACAGGAGAAATTGAACCAGAAACATGTGAAATGGGTTGAATTTATGCAGAACTTTACTTTTGTTATAAAGCACATTTCTGGAACTGGTAACAAAGTTGTTGATGCGTTGACAAGGAAATGTTTGATTCTGTAGGAGTTTCGTGTGAAGACCTTAGGTTTTGATAGCCTTGAGGACATGTACAAGGATGATTCTGATTTCAAGGATGCTTATGAAGCATGTGAAAATCATGTTCTGAGAGACAGAAGCCAATGGATTGAATATATGGTTCAAGATGGATTATTATTCAAAGGAAATCAATTGTGTATCCCGAAGAGTTCTATGAGAGAGAATCTTCTAAAGGAAAAACATAGTGGGGGATTGGCTGGACATTTTGACCACGACAAAACGTTTGTGTAGCTGAAAAATTTATATTATTGGTCAGGGATGAGGATGAATGTTAAGAAATTTGTCAACAGATGTAGAATTTTCCAGCACGCAAAGGGGAAAAGATAGAATACATGATTATATCAACCATTGCCAGTACCAGAGAGGTTGTGGGATGCGGTAAGCATGGATTTTTTGTTAGGACTGCCAAGGACACAGAGGTGTTGTGATTCTATATTCGTGGTAGTCGACTAATTCTAAAAAATGGCACATTTCATTCCATGTCAGAAAACCAGTGATGCAACGCACATTGCAAACCTATTCTTCAAAGAAGTTGTTCAACTTCATGGTTTACCCAAGAGTATTGTTTCAGACAGGGATACCAAATTTGTTGGTCATTTCTGGAGGACACTATGGCAGAATCTGAGGACTAATTTATCTTTTAGCTCAGCATATCACCCTCAGACGGATGGAAAAACTAAGGTAGTAAATCGAAGTTTAGGGGACTTATTGAGGAGTTTAGTAGATAAACACCACAGTGAGTGGGATCAGATTCTGCCACAAGCGGAATTTGCATATAACGATTCACCTAACAGGAGCATAGGATAGAGCCCATTCCAGATAATGTATGGAATGCAGCCAAGAGGAGTATATGAGTTGAGGGATTTATAGCAGAGTGAATTTAGAAGTATTGGAGAAGAAGAATTTGTAGCAGAGATGCATGAGCTCCACAGTAAGATCAGAGGGCAGTTACAGAATTCCAACCAGGAATATAAGCACAGAGCAGATCATCATAGAAAAGAACTTCAGTTCGAAGTGGGAGAATTAGTCTTAGCACATCTAAGAAAGGAAAGATTCCCAAGGGGAACATATAATCAACTAAAGATGAAAAAGATAGGGTCATGTAAAATCATAAGGAAATTCGAGGCAAATTCTTATGAGATAGAATTGCCAGATGGGGTAGGAATATCGCCCATATTCAATATAGTCAATCGATATCCTTACATATCAGATGAAACAGAGGGATCAGAGGATCAGAAAGAAGTTCAATGGGTTAGACAGATGTCTGTAGCTGAAAATCCATAGATGGAAAAGGTCATTGATCAGAGAGTTAGCAAAAAGACCCAGAGAAAAACATATTTTGAGTATTTGGTCAAATGGAAGGGACACCCAATTGAATATGCCGGTTGGGAAAGTGAAGCGAATATCCAAAAACATGGATAGATAGTGCAAGAGCTCATGAACAAGAGTTCATTATTTTTTCAGCCAAAGGAGTATGATGTAGCAGCATCGTAAGCAAGCCAACAAAGAAAGCATAAAATCATAATACAACTGGATATGCACCAACGCATATTTTGAGAATGTTTTGAATTTGAAAGGATAAAACATTAATGTAATATCTTGAAAGGATGCATTCGCATTTATGTTTTGAGTTGCAATACAGATCTTGAGCGGTTTCTCTCATCTGTTGGTTGGAGGCATTTATTGTAATGAATGTAAAGTAGTTGTAGACTTTAATTCGATTAGATGGCTAGAGATGTAGGAGGGACAACTCTAGAAATATCCCTCGCATGTATGGTTTTGTATTATTATTCTCATTGTAAGAATTATAGAGTTGTAGAGCCGAAGAGAAGAACAAAGATTGTAGAATTGGTATAAGAAGATAGTTGATGCTATTGAACCCATGTACAGAAGCAATGGAATTAAGATGAGAAGGAGCTCATGAATAGGAGTTCATGAATTTTTCAACCAGAGGAGTATGATGCAGGAGCATCGTAAGCAAGCCAGCAAAGCAAGCGCAAAAGTGGAAGACAGCTGGATATGCCCCAACGCACATTTTGAGAATGTTTTAAATTTGAAAGGATAAAACATTAATGTAATATCTTGAAAGGATGCATTTGCATTTATGTTTTGAGTTGCAATATAGATCTTGAGCAGTTTCTCTCATCTGTTGGTTGGAGGCATTTATTGTAATGAATGTAAAGTAGTTGTAGAATTTAATTATATTAGATAGCTAGAGCTGCAGGAGGGAAAACTCTAGAAATCTCCCTCGCATGTATTGTTTTGTATTATTATTCTCATTGTAAGAATTAGAGAGTTGTAGAGCTGAAGAGAAGAACATAGATTGTAGAATTGGTATAAGCAGATAGTTGATGCTATTGAAACCATGTACAAAAGCACTGGAATTAATATGAGAAGGCTTTAATCCAGTTTTATGGTGTTGTGGTGATTACTGTTTGCATCTCTTAATGGTATGTTTACAATTTGCTTATATGCTCTATTATGTAATTTTTTCAATGTTGTGTGTATGTATGATTTCATGTTGAATGTATGAAGTCTTTGAGAGGGAGAGAATGAGTTTCAATTATTTCCCATCCTGATAAATTCCTGCAAGGAGTGCAGAGAAGGTCCACAAGGAGTGCATTGACAAGACTCTGAGTTTCATCTCATAAAAGATCAGGAGGGATATCATTGTTCTCATACCAGCATAAGTGCGAGTATAGCACAGAGTCATGCAAGGATTGCACATGCAGGTTGAAGTCTTATACTTTTCCAACCCAAGTGAGTGGTTGAAGGATTTATGTTGCAAGGAGTGCACAGAAGAGGAAGACGTCAGATAATCAGTTATTATCGTAAAATCCGCAAAGAGTGCGCGCAAGAATCCCTTAAGAGATCTCTGAGTTTACAACCAGAACCAAGATCAAGAGGGATAGAGACCTTGAATGAGTCGAAGGAAAGATGAGGGCTGAATTCACCTCGTAGAATCAAGTTCAGGAGAAAATACGCCAAGCTATTTGGCCAGGAGTTATCAAGAAATTGAACGGACAGTGGAATTTCTTGGAGGAAGAAATACCGAAATCCCATCAGTCATTGGATCTAGTAGATCAGGGGAGGGTATAAGGATGATAACCTTTCAGTTCTCACAAGTCCAGGAGGAATAATATCCGTTGGATCTAGATCAATGGGATTCATTGATCTCGTGCTTGAATTTCGTCATTTTGGAATTCGGGGGTTTGGAGAAGGTTGTGATGAGGAGGCAAGCATCGCGAAATCCCGACAAGATCTAGACCGTCAGATCATGGAAGGATCTGGATTTTCAGATCGTGGAAGGATCTGGACCGTCATTGTACAGCAAGGAAGTCGCGAGTTTGGACTTCGGGGAAAAGGAGGAGCCTTGTATCGTGGAATCTCAAGTTGTGAATTTTCGATGCACTTGAAGGTTGAGTCCCGGGTTGTGGAAGAAGGTCACATCAGAAGGACTTAAGGGAGGAGATAGAAGTTTGTTAGCCATTTCGGGGTTTCAGGATATGAAGGAGTCGGGGAACTCAACAAAAGGAAACGTGAAGTCATGAAACCCAATGTGCCCTTTTCGAGAAAAGGTTGTGATCACATCGGTTGGTCACTTGGGTAAGACTTCGCGCCTAGTGCTTGTTTGCACATGTGTAACTCCTAAGAAGGAACTATGGTTACAAGTGTGAAGATTCCAACTGGGAATTGGAGAGCCGTTTCGGCTCAAGGGAGATTAAGAACGATCCTTATATCGGGAGGTCAAGCAGAACCTGCTGAGGTAGGGGTGTTGCGTCAATTGGGAACATAAGTTTTCATAAGTAACATGTTGATTGAATGCATTGAGGAAATGCATGTTTTCATGAGAGGGAAGGTATTGGACTGCCCATTATAGAAGGAGGAACTTCCAATATTATACCAGAGTTGTAACAATGGTAAAGAGAGGAATTGGGTGGCCATGAGTATTGGAACCCTAGTTACCAATAAGGAAAGAATGCATGGATGCATCATGTGAAAATTTTTAATTTGCATAATTTCATATTATGTTATGCTAATTTGGGGTTATGATCAGCTTGTAGTAGGAAGCATAGTCCTGATGTAATAGTGAATGTTGAAAAAGGAACCATGAGGTGAGAGGTTAGTTGAGCGCCAGCTCGCCATGACAAAGTGCCTAACACAAAATGTGGTAATCTGAAATCAATGCAAGGGTGCATTGTGTGTAAATGTGTCCATGAACATTGGTATATTGGTTAAATTCATATAATGATTGATTGCATTTTGAAAATCTTGGTATGTTAAAATAATGCATGTGTGAGGAATGGTATTTACTTTTTATTCATATCATTGAATAGGTAAAAGTGGTTTAATTGTTAGTATGCACAATTTTGAAATTGTTTGGGAGCCACCGCAAGTGTGCAATGAAAATGTATGTGCATGAGGAACTAACAATTTGTCTAGTCGTGTGAAGATGGAACTGCAGGAAGAAGAGTATTGGATATGGTATTTCTATAAGCCCATAAGGAAGACTAATGCGTGTTGAGCCAAACTGTTATGAGAAGGAAGTCTCAGACTTATGAATCTAGTTCCAATATGGAACATATCTAAAAATGGAAATGTGAAATTGGAAATCTGTGGGTAACAGATTTTAAAAATCTTGACTCAAATTGATAATAGAATCTCATGGTTATTGTATGCTTGTGATACAGGTGAGATTACAAATATTTCTTGGAGGGACAGATGATGGTTGTCAAGCTACAAAAGCATGGGAAAGGCCATTGTATGACATGAGAACCCTGTGATATGCCATGATCGCCATAGATATTGTTGTGTTGCATTGAAATAGGCTAGAGAGATGCATTAGCAGAGTGGGCCCGAGGGACGCCTCAGTTGTAAGACTCAATGAAGTCTCTGAAATCTTCTTGTGTGAGAAAGCCTTGGTAGGCAAGATGGATCACCTAAGGGATTGTTTAGCAGAGAAGGGGATGCCCGAGCCTAGAAGGTGAGTGACCGCAAGGAAGAGGTGACTTTGATAACTCTTGTTATTTGTTGATTGGGATCATTAGCACAGTAGGTATGTCAAGGGAAAATAGTGAGACGAGTAAATGTGACATCCATATGGATTCAAATCCATGAATTTCATAGATAAGTATTGTGTTGACATGTATATTTCCTCTTGAATTATGAATATCAATAAAAAATTTATGCATGAAATTGTGATTAGTATGCATGTTGTTTGATATTGTTGTAGGCATGTTCTGAAATGTTAGAGTCTGAGTGAGAACCAGATCAAGGAGAGGAATATATTGTTGAAGTTGTTGATAGATGAAGGCATGGTAGGTGTTTTTGAGATGCAAAGAACACCAAGGGAAATGTTCCTTTTGAAGGGGGAGGGCAATGTAACACCCAATTTCTAAACCCCTAATTATATGTAATTAATTGTGTTTAATGATTTCCATGCCATGCCATATAAACATTTTAATTGTATTATTGGTTGATTGGAAAAATGCCAACTAGCTAATTGATGGGTGAATCCTTAAAAGTATTGGACATGAAACCAAGAGAGGGATTAGTGAGGGGGAACAAAAGGGGGATTCATGTGTAAAATACCCCAAGCCACCTTGATGAATGTTGTGGAGGAAATAGTCAATATTCCTCTAGCTTGCAACTGAAGAAAATCAGTTAATGAGAAGGGGGTTGGTAGTTGAGAAACGAACCCACCCTTAATGAATACATGTATGGAGAATTTATGAAGGGGGACAATACTTCCACCTTGTTTCCTGTAATGATCGATTTCCTTCTGACAAAAAAAAAGAGGACAAGTTGAGAACCTTCCAGAGTAGTGCATGCAGCAGAGAATGTAGGGGATGTGCAAGAAAAAGATCAGATAATTCGAGAGGGGAGTTTTGGTCTCAGAAGGGGAAAGACAGAGAAAGGGTGATGGATATAGAGGCATCACATGGAAACAGAGGAATGACAATGTGCAAACACATGAACAACGAAGAGAACATGGGAACTCTAAACTTGGTTCGGAGTGAAAGACATGAGCAGAAGATGTTGTGAGAGAAGAAACATGCATATGAAAAGAAGAGAGTGCAGAGCTCGATGGGTAGAGTTTTAGTTGCAAGAAGGAACAAAATGCAGAGAAGAAGTGTTGGTGCGAGAGGAAATTCATGCAGCAGAATAAAACACCTATACGGGAGCAAAGGAAGCTCCATAATGAAGATTTGAGCATAAGGAAGAATTGGGAAGTATGCCTTGGATAATGAATGGTCACACCGGAGTAGAGAAGACCCAAATTTTATACTGGAACAAAAGAGGGTCGTGGTCTTGATGCTTGCTGGAAATAAACCGACACTAGAAAGAGAGGGAATTAAGGGACAATATAGTTGTGAAGGGAATCTCTTATGTAGAGGAAATCCAATTGGGAAGGCATCTGATAAACCTCGTGGAGCTCAATGGGAAAGAAAGGAACCTTTTGTTGTTTCCAATGGAGTGGAGGAGAGTAACCTCCCTGACCCATTCCTTGATTTTTTGGGTAAAGTGTGAGAATCCTTTGATGGTATCATTTCCTAGAACGGGGGTGGCATGTTGTCAAAGTGACTAATCAGGAGAGCCTAAGGTTGGGTGGAAAGGAGCTCACCCACAGTCAATTGGTTGATTATCTTCTTCATTGAACAAATAAGTATTTATGTGCTCCGTGTGTAGAGTAAAATGAATGGATGGTACCTGGAATTGCTTCTTAAATGTGCATGTCTGTAAATGAACTGAATGGTTGTTTCTTGTGATCTCATTCATGAATGGATATGCATGTTGATGGATTGAAACCTTGTATTATTGCAAGTATGCATGCCTAAATAATAATGGAAATGAATGGAACTGCATATAAAATTGCACATCTAAATGAGGGAAAACTTTGTATTTCACTTGAAGGATAAAAACACTCCATAACGATGTAAATAAAATAGTTACATGGTTTCAGGAATAGCCTGTAAGTGAAATGAAATGATACATGTTTATGTCACCCTGTCTTCATAGTAACATACATGTAGTACTTGATCTCCTTGTGAAGAGGAACTTGGTTCTTTAAGCCAAGATTTTAGGATGAGAATGCCATATCTAGTTTTCAGAGTGAGTTATGTATCTCATGAAGGTCTGGCAAAGTGTTATAGCCTTAATTTCCACCCTACAAGCTAGAAGAGGGTTCACAAGAAGATGAAATGAAAAATGTAGGTTTTTCTTGAGATTTGGGCCCTTTTTGGAGGTCATCGCGGGTCTCATAAGAGACAAAACGCAATGATCATAACACATCATCTATTCTGCAACATGCAATGAGCATAACACATCATCTATTCTGCAACATGCAATGAGCATTCAAACCTTCTATATTGATTGAGTTACAAAGAGATATGTGAGGGATGAGTTGTATCTTCGTGGCATGAGACAAGGAACTCACAACATTCGAGTCTCTAGTGGTCTCTAGAAGATCTAGAATCTATCCCAAGCCTCTTCCAAGGATCTATATAAAAAAGGCAAGCCTTGAGAAAGGGAGGAGGAATCATTAGTAGTTTTATGTTGTCCATTTGCATAGGATATTTTCCTATTCACAACAACCATAAATTAGAGTTCCTAGCCTGATCAAGGAGCTGAGGAGAAGCAAGGAGCAAGGAGCCAAAGGATAATTGCATCATCATCCAAGGTATGAGCTTGATACAATTTATTTATGTTAATTAATAGATCACTATTTTCCCCCCAAATTGTTTTTGTTTTAATCATGAATGGTTTGGATCTGATCTTATGAGTAATAGATCAAGTTAGATCT
>SNQJ01S0148563.1:0-23553 GCA_010110895.2 Picea sitchensis | reverse complement strand
AACCTCCCATCCATAGACTACACTTTTCATCACTCTCAATAGTGAGTCACCCCTGAGCTATGACTGAACTCCACCTAGGTTAAAGGGATTCTATCCAGGCTAAGGCTCAAGGACAACAGGAAAGACTCTGTCTCAAGTGCTCACTCAACTAACAACCTACAAGCTCTCATTCCCCACATGCCTGTCCCACCCAAGGAAGTGTTCCCCTTCTCTACTCGACAGTCCCTCGGCTACCCCACTTCCCTTCCAAGGCTTCAGCAATAGGACGGACTATAATTCTCATAGAGTTGTAGTTGTAGTTTAGCACCTTCAGAATCAATCCCTAGCAATTCTCTCGCTCAGAGAACTTCTCACGGGCCTGCCAACCCACTTCTTCAATATCGCTCCAAGCTAAATAGGTACACCAACCAAAAGGAGGTATGGGAATAGGTTCCAGAATGGTGAAATGGATGTCTCAAGGATAACAGAATACGTGAGTTAAAATGGTCATGGAATCATTGACTGAATAACTGAATGTGTATAGGAATCACTGTGAACTCTTCGTCAAAGTGATGGTGAGAATGATGGCCAGGCTCTGGTCTGGTAAAAATCACCCCTTCTCCCCCCTGGAAAATATCACCCAAATGAGTTGAATTCCCCACGATATGAATACATGTCCCCAACTTGACACTTGTCATATCAAAAGTTAGTTTCGTCCACTTGTCTCCAACTTTAGGACTTAGGATAAAATAATTATCCATACTTTACGTTTTAGTAATATCAATATAATATTCCCTTTCCTTTTGGCCTTCCCTTTCCCTAACTAGTGAAGTTCAGTCCCCCATATATTTTATCATGGTCGGTTTGCGTGCAACGATGTATTTACATTAATCATGATTCATGTACAAAGTAGGCGCATTGGCCCTTGACATCTAGGCATTCCAGCCTAATACCAAAACATAAGAATCCTATCTTATAGTAACCAACTCACTAGCCTATAATACATATCATATACACAAGGCTCATTTTCCTCCATACTGTGCACACCTTAGTTACTGGGCGTGGTATCATGCGATGTGCATACTACATCATTTTACTGCACAGTTCATGCATGCACTATGCCACATGATGTGCATTACCAAATGAGGTCAAAACAACTTTCCAGCTTAAGTATATTTATATTACATTTGAAATTGGATTTGGTTGAGGGATATTACAATTGTCCACTTGTTGGATTTGATCAAACTTCTATTGTTGCTCCATCAGATCCATCGTGGCCGCAACTTTTTTCATTAAGCACCTGTATCTTGGTGTGCACCTCCTCCAAGAATTGGTTGCATCAAGTGATGATGCACATCCAATCGCCAACTTCCCTGAAAATATTTGTGCATTCAACTATGTACTTGTCTAGTATTTCTCGGGCATTGTTTCCTTGCAGTACTATCTTCTGTATCTTCTCTTGCAGCTTCTGGGGCTGCTGCTCTGCTTCTTGTTGAGTCTGTCATAATTTTTCTTCCAGATGATCATCATGAGTGGCTAGTTGTGTCCATGCTCCTTGGAGCAGCTCCATCTGATGCTCTGGCTCTCTTGCATCATTGGCTTCAGGCAGGGGGTGTGGCCTGGCGAATATTCGACCAAGCTTCAACAAGCCTTTCTTGCACTCTTTCTAGTCTATGCTCAATGTGGGCCTTGGCATGTTATTCTTGTTGTCTTGATGGTTACGCAAGGAACGCTTCCTCCCTCACAACCTTGGAAGACCTCTTGGCTTGGTAGATCCTTTTCTCAATTTGATCAGTTGATTCTCTAATCAATCCAAATAAGTGCATCGTTGGCCACTTTAATAGGTTAGCGGATGAAGGGGCTATGTCTCTGGGTGCTCATTTCTGTAGTGGAAGTCCACTAGTCATTGAATGCTCCGAGCGGGTTCCTACCTCCTCCTCTATTGATGGTCTTGGCGTGATATTCAACCTTAGTGTTTAGGGAAAGAGAGTCAGAACCTTTTCTTTGGATATGCATAGTTGCATCATTTCTATGCATTGTTGAGGGTTCTAGAGAACCCGCTCCATCTGTTCGCGTGCGGATGTCACGCTCTGCCTGGTTTTTTATTTTGGTTCCTTCTGAGCCTATGGTATCTCATGCCCTTTTGTTGTGTCTACTTCCTACATTGTTCTTTCTTGGGAACCCTCACCCTTGGTCGGTGAGGGGATTTGCTTGTTTCTTTGGGATTGTGGCTCCTCCATAATTTGGGTGTCTTTTTCGTGCGTTGAAGGCCCAGTCTGTTGTTCCTGGATGTCTGGGTTCGGACCAGTTAGTTTCATGCTCTGCTCTGGTACTTTGGGGTTTGGACAAGAATCTTCTGGTCTCGGCTTAGGAAACTCTTGGGTTACTTCTGGAAGTTCTCACTCTTCTTTATCTAGTTGATCGAGCTGCATTGGCTCTGGGTTTGTGGTCTAGGGTGGACTGGTCATTTCAGGGGTTGGAGACTAGGGTTGTGGTGATGACGAAGGGTTCTCTGTGATGATTGTGGATCGAAATGTTTTAGGCTCATGGTCATCCTGAATGTGGATGATGGGGATTTCTTTTACCACTGAGCGGGTGTGGGGGACAACTGATGCAATGGGTTGGTGTTTCAGAGGTTTATTCAGTGAAACCCTGGTTCTGGGCTTCTTCACCATTGGTTCAATAATGAAAAAATCACTTAGGATCTTGTTGAAGTCATCACCTGACAACACAACATTATATGGAAGTTGGTGGAGGACCAATAGCGTTATTTTCTTATGCTCCAATGGTTTCATCTCATCTTCCTCCTCAGAGTCTGATTGTGATGGAGATTTTTTCTTCTGTGGTTCTGGGCCTAAGCTCAGTCCTACCCCTGCTTCTTTGTATTTCTTCTTCAGCATCTCTATAGGAAAAATATAGTGCATCTCGGACTTGTGTGGGTTTCATTTGACTCCTAGCCATGACATTACTTCTTTGTCAAAGGCCTCCTCATCCATATAGAACAACAACATCCTTGTATGGAAATCTTCGCTGCTAACATGTCTCGACCATACAAACGTATGGTGTCTGTTCATGTTGAAGGTAATGTTTCTTGTATTGTAGTTGAGGATATCCTGCAGAATATGCAGCCTCTGTGTTGCATCTATCACACCGTTGTACCACTTAGAAAATGTTGCGGTGTTGAAGGTTTCATTCTCCGAATCTGACCTGGATTGCTAGGGCTCAAACATATTCATCATGCGCCCCTTGTCTAGTAGCGTCGGGTCCCTTCCCATAGGTGGCTTCCACTTGAACATTGCGAATTCCAACAACAAATATCTATAGGTGAAGTTTCCTCCCTTCTCCTACGATTCCTCACATGCCACTAATAGTTCCTCCAGGAGGTAACTACACCAATTGAAAACATCATCGTTGGTGTAAAATTTTTCTATCGATAATGCATCTAGCGTGCATTTTCCCTTGTAGTATGATCTCATAACCTTGGTGGATATGATGTAATAACCAATCCATAATGTCTCTATTAATATGGGGTTGATTACTGCACATCTTCTCTTTTGAAGGACAGTCCAGTAAGTTGATGGATGTCTTTAGCATGGATTGGATACCGCTTATCCAACCAGAAACTTCTTTCATGAATTTTCTGCATTGCGCAACCTCACCAATGGTACTGAATACTGGTAGGTCTCTAAGGTTCATGATGGTTGAATTGAATAAGTTGAAAAATTATGGTTTTGGCATGAATTGCATGCCTCCTAACTCGTTTGGAGCCATCTCCAAAAAGACATCTATGTTCGTATGGGGGAACAAAACTAGATCTGTTAGGTCAAGCTCAAGGAGCTTAACATGCTCCACCTTCCCTTTGCGATCACCCACAACCTTGACTTGGGGGTCATAGGGATCGTCTCGTACCATATCTTTAGACATGGTGCTTTGAATTTCTATGGCTCTTGGCATTATGGATTCTGAGTTATCACAACTTCTAGGGCAAGCTAAGTACTAGGGTCACAGCTACGGGTTTCACAATTGTACAGGCTGGTTCGCTCTATCAAATTCAAAAAATGGCTATGTATTTTGAAAATGATGCGTTCTTGGGCGAGTTCTCAAAGCCTTATACTTGGATTAGCGGGCAATTTTATCAATAACTATTGTTCATCATGATCGTATGGATGCAATTGGATCTGATTTGTCCGACGAGATGGTTTAATAGGGTAAATCCTAACGGGTGATTCTGACATTTAATTGCATGAGTGGGATCGAGACATGGCCGGTTTCATACCTTTCCATTTGATGGGTGGGAATCCTACCGTGAAATCCGATGGCATCTTTGTGTATCATGTCTTTATGTCTTAACTGAATTCAGATGGAATACTGTAATGGAAATAAAGGTTTTGACTAGACCGAGTTCGTGTGGCACATGGAATCAGATCGTATTTTGGATTCATTCTCCCTCCAGCCACAAAGGGGGTCCCCATCATATTAATGATTGTAATTAATGGATTCTCTTATGCTTCAGATCCCGCACTGCTGAGTCATTAGTTCTATATCAAACAATACTTAAACAGAAAATGAACTATGTGTCATGGCACAACACTGCGCACATCGACTTTATTAATTGAATTTACAAAAATTTTAGAAAACTCAAATATAACTATTATACATTCTCCTTCAGACTAGAGAATCAGTCCCTTTTTCTCAGTTTTGAGACATATAGGGCTTCAGGCGAGCGTTGTTCACCCATCCTGGTTGCATAATACCATCTAGTTGCACGCACCTGTCTGCTCCTAAGGGTCAGATCTTTGAAATTATAAATGGTCCCAACCAATGCATGTGAAAATTTCCAAGATGCTTCTGGTACCAACTATCGTAGAGTAGAACCTTGTCTCCTTGCGCAAATACCTTGGTCTTAATGTGTCTATCATGCCAAGCTTTTTTTCTTGCTTTTTCAACTGATTGATGGAAGTCTGCTAAAATTTGGTCTCCTTGAGTTCTTGTAACTCCATAAGTATTTGCGCAACTGATTCCTCCTTTGACATATGTGTGATCTGTGCATTATACAAACTTGAAGTGATGAATTCTGCAGGAACCACTGCCTCTTTCCCATAAACTAGATGGAATGGTGTGTACCTGTGGAGTTTCTTTGTGGTTGTCCTATAATCCCATAGTACTGTTGGGACTCTATCATCCCAATCTTCTTGATTTGCGCAATAGACCTTTGTCAACCCTCTTTCCAGAATCTTGTTGAATGCTTCTACTATTCCATTGGCCTGTGGGTGGTAGGGGATGCTTTTGTGATGTTGGATTAGGAACTATGTTGTAATCTTTGCTATAGTGATACTAATGAAATGAGCTCCCTGATCACTAGTTAGGATCCTATGATATCCAAAATGAGTGATAATATTCTCAAAGATGAACCTGGCAACAATATTGGTCAAACAGTCCTAAACAATTGTTGCTTCAGCGCAACGCGTAAGGTAGTTAGTTGCAGTGATGATGTACCTAGTCTTTGAATGCTTGGATGTGGGGTTGATTGGTCCAATGAAGTCAACTTCCCATTTCACAAATGCTTGTAGATAACCAACTAGTTGCAGTGGTAATTCATCTCGTCGTGATGACTTACCCACATGTTGACAAACATCACATTATCTAGCATATAGATTTTCATCCTTGAAGAGTTTTTATCACCAAATTCCATCTTGTAGAACTTTTTGTGCAATGTCCTTTCCTTCTACATGACCTCCCACAAATCCACTTTGGCATTCCCAAAGTATATCCCATCTTCCATGATCTAGGACACATCTTCTGAGGATGCTATCTGGCCCCAGTTTATACAACTATCTAGCAATCAACTGGTAATCTGCTACTCTAACAACCATGTGGTGTTTCTGGTTTGTGGAATATGTTTATGGGTAGCCCCCTATACTTAAGAATATTGCTATGTCCTCCAGGTACTCTGGTATGGCCTCAACTCAGAACAAGTCTGCATCGGGGATTTGATCGTCTATTGCTTCACCACTTTCACCTGACTCTAATCTGGACAGGTTATCAGGTCCTACGTTCCATCTTCCCGGCTTAATGATAACTTAGAAGGAAAATTCTTGAAATAACAAAAACCATCTACAAATTCTCCCTTCCAACATAGGTTTGTTAACTAGATATTTCAATGCAGAATGATTAGTAAAGAACTTGAAGTGAGAACCTAACAAATAATGTCTAAATTTCTACAAAGCATAAATCATGGCTAAGCCCTCCCTTTATTTCATTGTGTAGTTTTGCTATGCTTGTGACAACTTCTGACTCACGAAATAGATAGGATGATCCATAGCTCGATCTCCAGGTTGCGTTAAGATATATCCTAAGGCAATTCCTAAAGCATCTACATGGACGTGAAATTCATTCTCCCAGTTTGGGAATATCAAAATTGGTGTTTTGATGAGATTCTCCTTAAGTGTCTCAAATTCTTTATCACATTCTGGAGTCCATTGAAATGTTTCATCCTTTTTCAATAGGTTTTCCAAAGGTGCAGTAATGTTGGCATATCTTCGGATGAACCTGTGATAGTAACCTGTGTGTCCCAGCATCGAGTGCGACTATTTAACACTTGTAGGTGGTGCCATATTCTCAATGACTACAACTTTGGATGGGTCTACAAATACTCCTTCTGGACAGACTATGTGGCCCAAGAAATTCCCATATGGTACTCGGAAAATAAACTTTTCGAGATTCAATGAGATCTGCAATTCTCTACATATGTCAAGCATTAGTTGTAACAGTGATACATGTTCCTTGAGCAGGCTATATATCATCCAATCATCCATATAAACTTCTATAAACTTGTGAATGAACTCTCTAAAAGATGCTATTACAATTTTGGAGAACATTGCAAGGGTCTTCTTTAAGCCAAATGGCATCACATTGTATGCGAAAGATCCCCATTATGTTGTGAATGTGGTCTTCCTTTTGTCATGTTAGGCGATCCTAACTTGGTGGTACCCTGAAAATCCATCTATGAGAAAGTATGCTTCCTTCCGTGCAGCCTATTCTAGAATCTCATCATTAAATGTGTTGGGAAAGGGTCATGCACACAAGGAAAGTTAAGGCTTCTATAGTCTACACAGACTCTAATATCCTCTGTGATTTTCTTTCTTTGAATAACTATTGGGCTGACCCATTATGCTTGTTCTACTGCAAAAATGAGTCCTTCTTCCAACATATTATCTATCTTCTTCCTAACCTTCTCTTTTACTCTAGGTTTAAGATGGTATGGTCTATGTCTCACAGGCTTGGATCCTTGTTTCAATTCAATTTTCATTTCTCTCATAACTCCTTTGATTCTCTTTAACTTTGAAAAAGTATTTGGGACCAAATCCTCATATTCCCGCAACAAACTCTGTATTTCCTGACTGGTTTTCTCATCCTAGTAGTCTCCCACCATAGCTATCTCGGGTTGCTCTGTGATCCCTATATTGATTTTGCACAATTTTAATGGGTGATTGTAAGAGATATCCATTTGCCTGGGTATGGTTTTCTGGATTTCTCTGTTCCCCTCTATCTCTTTGATGGCTAGGTTTCTCATTTCCTCTAAGTCATCTGGGCTTTCTGAATCCCTGCTAATATGATATCATTCTAAAGGTTTCTCAGTTGAGGGAAGGTGAAGGTTAGTCTGAAGTTCTTGTCTATGTTTGGAACATACCACTAAGTTTGATTTCTGATTACCATTATCTGTAAAAATAAATTCTTTAATATTTTGCAGGACTACTTCAAGCTCCGAGTACTTGTAAATCAAAATTCCTTCCCAAATGAGTTGCCAATGTTTCCCAGTCATTGGTCTGTCTTTTGGTTTCCTCATGTATGAACCAAGATTTTGGGATTCGACCTAGAGAGTAGGGAAATACATGAACCCAGAAGTGAGAGGATATTCCCACAACTTGCCATTGTGTCACACACTATTCAATATGAACTCTAGGGTTTGATTCTCCACTAAACATTTGCACACCTTGGAGCTCCATCTGCATCTCTGATTCCAACTACTCCTTATTCTGGAACCTATACTTGATAGCTTTCTTCCCATCATCCCAAGTTCTGAGTAAGGCTTTATTATTATCCCACCATCTGCTATGGGTGTCCTGAAAAGCTACATCTAGTACTAAGATTATTTGATCTTCTAGTACCTTTTATTCCATGCTGAGAAGACAACTGTCTAGTTTTGAGGTTCCATCATATATTGGGTGTTCTCTAAATTCAGTCTCAACCCATCTGGTTACTCTGACAGTTATGCATCTTCTTGAGAATATTTTGTAGGAACCTTGTTGCCAACTGTCAAAATCCAATTTTGAATCTTTGTCTGCTGACTATATGTTTCTCCAACTTATTGTTCCATCAGTAGTAGTATTTATATAATCATCTCTTTTTCCTGTTGTTATGGTGTACAATTGGTCCAAGTCTTCTCCCTCCATATTATTTTTTGTTGGCTCTATATATCCGGGTCCTACATATGGATCCAAAGGTTGAACTACATGTTGATGGGTTTTAAATCCCTTTGATTCAACAGCAGGAACCAAACCCACCACCGAGGCCCAATTAGAGTCTATAGTGTTTGAGATGGAATGGTTCTCCAGACATTGCGATAAGACCAATTTATCGATGGGATTTATGTTTTTTTGTGAAGGTTCTCCCTTCAAGTAGGACCGTTCTTTTCTATATTTTCTCTTGAGTGGGGCTAGTTTGAGAGACACAATCCAGCATAAGCCAACTTGACAAGTAACATGATTGAATTTCAACTACTTGGAAGAGGTTGAGCTTGGGATAACCCGCTTCTCAAACATGCAGATAGTAATTCTGTACCAAAGGACCTAGTAATAACACATTAACCAAATGAGCATCCAATTACTACCTGAGAATCTAACTAGTAGAAATAAAAACACATATGTAACCAAGATGATGGCAAGAAAAATAATTCATCTACCATTACATTCATTACATAACAACACAACGATTTATCTTCATCATTAAAGAAAAGAAAATCAGAACATTGCACCATATAACTTGACAACATAATCAATTTCTCTTACTCATTTACTGCATCATTCTTGGAACAGGATAGGAAGTAATTCTTCTCCAACTCCAATCACATACATCTATTGAAAATAGCTTGTCTTTGGTCCAGAAGGACTTCTCAATTCATAGCAGTCTCAAAATAATTATCAACAAACCAAAAAAGAAATAGTTCTTACAACAACCATCGACCACTAGTTAATCGGTCAATGTCTATATTTATAATATAAAATTCAATTGTAATTAACGGCTAAATACAATTCAGGCCAAACAAAAATTTCCACGTGGCATGATCAACCAATAGTTTCTTTCAATAGTCCACCTAAGAGGTCTCTTGAAAAGGGTGACTTATTTCATATTCAGACTAGCGGATAAACAAATCTTCACAGGTTTGAGCCCATGGGAACCTGTGTTGTTCCATAGGGGAAACATATACTCCTTTGATATCCACTTCATGCATTCGGTACTTTACCAAACTGGAGTTCAGTTGTTGCAGCATGGATCGAGCTCTGATCGGGTGTCCTGCGAATTGTTGCACTTGTCCTGGCTTCGCATTGGTGACCTTTGTGCACTCTTTGACCCAAATCAAGTCTTGTATGGAGTGCATATTGAAAAAAATTCTCAAGTTAGTGAATTCACCGGGGGTGCCAAATTCGTGGATACCGACATCTTTCATTACTTTATTAATTTTACCCCAGTGTTTCTGGCACTTGGCCCATTTCTTTTGGATTTCTCGGTGTGGGTCCTAGGTCATCTTTGCCCAGTATTCGATGGATTTCTTCATGTGGACGAGACTACTTTTTCCAACCAACCGAATTCCATGATTTTCCTGTTCTTGACCCTGTTGCACTGCCTCAATGTATTCGAGTCTCTCTACCGCTTGTTGTGCCTTTTCATGCCACCTTTCCATTTCTTTGCATGTCACAAGTGCCATGAGAGTATCCTCCTAGAACTCAACTATGTTCTTGGTTAATAGGTGCCTTTCCTTCTTGAACTCTTTATAAACTTCATTGAACTCATCCTTCATATACACAGTGGTTTGTGTAGCTCCTTTATAGTATTTGAAAAGATGGCGCAGGTGTTCGAGCTCTTACCAGGTGTCGGCTAGTTCCTTTTCATATCTCCTGGCTCTATCCTGAGCGGCATGTGAGAGGGATTTTCCTATGCCAATCAGGTCAGACATGTGAGCATCTGCAGTGTTGATTAAGTTCTCTTCTTTGGTAACCACGATGGATTGATCCAAAGCGATCCTTCACCTTTTCGCGGTCCTTTGAATGATGAACTTCCTCTTTTGATCGTAGGAGATCACATAGATGTCTGCTACTTCATCTACCAGTTTCGGTATTTGTTGATCTCCCCATGAGAGGCTATTTCTCAAGCTACCCGCAGTGTATATTTTCTCAGGAGTGGGCTCTCAAATTTCTTCGCTCTGTTTTGTAGATCCGACTTCTACTTGTCATTTGTCTGAGACTTGAATATTGGGCGTAATGGAGGCATTGGGTACAGACTCATTTCTTACTTGATCGTTGGCCATAGAACTGTTGATTTTCTTTTGTGGAGTTTCGCCACTCAGTCTTTCTTATGCTTTATATCTGTCAGACTCTCTTGTGTTGGGGCCACCTTCAGACCCTATTTCCTTTTGTAAGACCTGCTTGTCTTGGACCGTGGGCTTAGGGGAAATGGTTTTCTTGGGAACTTTTTCCTCTTGGACTCACACCGGTGTGCCATGAGTAGGCTTTAGACTCTCGTCATCGCTGTAAATATGTATAAGAGTGCTCAAGGGATTGGGTGCTTGTGTCTCTATTAAGACCCAGCATGTCTCTGGTTGAGTTGTCTCTTCTTTTGAAGGATCGATCAACGATGTTGTGGGTTCAGGTTTACCTAACCCATGGGCATTGTGAGGGATTGTAGACTGAGGATCGTTCGACTTCATTGGGATACTTTGAACAACAGTTGAAACTACATGTCCTATGAAAATATATGGTTCATCCCGCATCCATTTCATCAACAACTTGGTTTGTTGAAGTAATAACGTACCCCTTTCTCGTGCAGTTGGATCTTCCAGGAGATCCATGATTTGTACCGGGAATTCCTGATGAGTTCCCATAGCTTCAATGTCTTCTTCGAGATCACTTATTTCTTCATCCAGTTCATATGCAACTGCTCCTTCCGGGTGTCGGCTAATTTCTTGAACTACCTTCTCCAGAAACGTTGTCTTTTCTTCGTAGCTCATAGCTCTAAACCTAGTTCCTTGAGGATTAGCCTTCCTGGATGCCACCACATTCCAATATTGGGCATTATCAGTAAATATTTCATCCTCAAATTGGTCATGGGCATAAGGCCAACATGATGATACTTGCGACGCGTACTATAGAACCAATCCCTTGGGATTGTGTTTTCGAAATCAACCAGTTTGGAACCGAAATTCCAATTGACCTAGCCCGAGTTGTTTAGCATGTGCGATATCTTTGACCATGCAGAATCCACTATGAAACCCATACGGTATGAAATCCCTCTTCTTGTCTTTTACTAAAGTTTCATTGTATCCTTGTAGGATGGTTCGATAGAAAATTTCCCCTAACACTAGTCGGTCAGGAACTTAAATGGGTAATAAGTGGGGTGCCCCTGTGGCACCAAAAACCCTAATGTAGGTTTCTCATTCATATAAATACGAATGGCCAATTTTGGTTATAACCTTCATTGCTTCATCTGACAATCTACGACATTCTTTCCTGAAGAGAAACAAGTACATGCATGAAATAAACTGATCACAGATAATAGTATAGTATTTATTGTACCTGTTTTCCCATAGGATGTTGAAGTATACATGAACCACAAGCTCCGAAGAGTGCCAATTCAGGTTCATCCTAGCAAAAGCGTTCCTGGTACAGATGACATCCAATAGATACGAGGCCATGTAAAAGGCGGGGGTATCTCCCTCCTTTGGCACCTGAGCCTGTTTTATGCAGGTGCTCAACTGCTTGGAGATGATGGCACCCCAATTGAAGCATGTGCCTAAAATGGCGACTCTCAAAGCTAGAGGCATCCAAGCCTATGAAAATCAGGAGAAGTCCTTTTCCCCATGTTACCTGCAGAGTAGAGCCATGAGATATATGTATGGTTCCCTGAGATTGGTCGTTGGATACCAGCCAGCAGTACAGTTTGTGAATTTTTTGTCTTCTCTCCACCAAGACGACATGATTTTGCTGGTATCATGTGACACATAGAAACTCAAGACGAAATTAGTGCTCAGATTTAGCTCGAAATCTTTGAGATTATAGTAACTATGAACCTCTAATTACAAGGAGACTCCAATGCATTCGTCGTTATCATCATTAATCAAACATTTTTGGGCATCATCAAGGTAAATAATCCACTTCAGGAGCTCAATGAAAGGAAAGAATGGAGATCGGCTTGCCACCATGTGCAGATAAGCTTTGCAAATGATGGGGAGCACCTCGTCATCGAGTTTCCTTATTTCAGGATTGCTATGCGGGGTATATTCGAAGGGTTGTTCTTTCTTGATTTTCTTGAGAACTTCTTCCCAGCAAGGAAATGCCATCTTGGCTCCAATACATTCCTCCATATCTCCGAAAGTTGGGGGCTAGAAAAAGGGCTCCTTGGTGATTCTCTTTATGAAAGATACTAGCTTGGGAGAGAATTCTAATTGTCTTGCAAACTGATGGGGAGGAGCCTTCTCCTATTTATGATTCTTGTAGCTTAGGGGCTCTCAGCGATTTCCTGGTGGAAGGCTTCTTCGGAGGCATTGTTCCTGCAATTTAAAATGTCATTCAAACATGCGTACAAAGCAACGTTGGGTGTGGACATGTAAAAATGGAATGCATGAAAACCATTAGCAGATACTTACCTATAACGCTTGCTATGATAATTTCTTAAAACTCACTGAACTTTGGGCGTTTTCTTCCGAGCTATTGGCTTCACTTTTTTGTTTGTTTTGAATTTCTTCCTGTGCAGAATGGGACCATGCACAATGACTCGAAAAAGATATAACTAGAGAGGTACTACCAGTAATATCAATCTATTAATATGAGTAATAAATGTAAATTCAAAATAAATTACCCTCGAAGTTTTGCAAATAAACCTTAACTAGTTGACGGTGGACGCACGAGAGAAGATACATTGTATCGGTGGGTTTAACTGGTCCTTTTGATTCGTGCACGAATTAGTAACTAATGAATTATATAAGAATTAACTACCACCTTTGAATGTGGCGTATCTGACACATATGGAGGTAAAACATCTCATTGCGTCACATCACTTCAACGTAGGGATCGGGGATCGGTTGTTTACTCCTTACCTCTGCGCAGTGTTTACTATTACACTTTTTTTTCCGAAACCGAATGGATCAATCTTCGGCGAAATACTTCCCAAGGTTGTTCGTAGGAAATAAACACTTTCATTAGTCGACTCCAATCAAGGTCGGTACTTGGCTACTTTGACTTTCCAAATGATTTTCACCACCTTTATCTTTCGCTGATGCCGAATTTCTCAAGCGAGTCGGGGAAAACTCTGGGTCGTCGATTCATGCAGACAATTGATGAAGAAGATTGAGTGGTACCCAAAAAAGAAAATGTTCATATACTTTTTAGAGTGTGTTGAGTGCTCAACAAATGGAGATTCATTGGGCGAATGCAAAATCTTTGATTCCTCTTTTCTTCCTGCACACAATTGATCCATATCTACATATATTACAATATATATATATTTATTATTATTATTATTATTATGATTATGATTATTATTATTCAATGAAAGTATCGTTTTAGGGATTTTCCATTTACTGGGAGGGTGTCAAGTGCCCCCTTCAGGTTTTGCAATTGATAGCTACCTACCCCAATTTTCTCGACTACTTGGAAGTGTCCAAGCCATAGGCTTTGAAACTTAAAGTGTTTTCCCTTAGGTTTTTTTGCTTTTCCCCACTTAAGCACTAAGTCTCCTACCTCGAAGATATTTTCTTTAGCCTTATGCTTATCAAACCATCGTTTAACTATCTGTTGGTGAGCCAGGAATTTTGACTTAGCCTTTTCTCTCTCTTCCTCCAACATGTGTAGAGTGTCGATTCTCTGTTGCATGGTCGACGAGGGTTCTTCCTAGGAGTCTTGGGCCAATTGAAGACATGGAATATAGAGCCCGTTCAAAAGGATAGCTTCTTTCTCGTAGACTAAGAAGTATGGGGAATTTCCTATGGCTTCTTTGGGTGTGACCCTATCAGCCCATAGGGCATTATGAAGTTGATTATGCCAATTTCTATGGTTATCTGTAACCGTGTTTTTTAGTATCCTTAGTTGGTTTTTATTAGTCGATTATGCCACACCATTTCCCTGCAGGTAGTAATTTGCAAATTACTTGATTATAATTCCTTTATCTAGATCAAACTCAGTCAATAGGGTAGAAGAAAATTAGGCTTCATTATCAAAGACTAGAACAGAGGGGACACCAAACCTTATGATCAACTGTTGTTCTATAAATTGGATTACTGCCTTCTCATTTACATGAGTCAGAGGAATGGCCTCTAGCCATCTGGTGAAATAGTCAGTAGCAGTAAGGATGTACTTGTGGATTTTTGAAGAACTAGGAGTAATTTCTCCTAGGATATCCAACCCCCACTGCTCAAAAGGCTTGGAGACAGTCACGGGCTGAAGTGGGATTTCTTCCCTCTTCTCCTTTTGGACACTTAATTGACAAGTCTTACAGTTCCTAGCATGAGTAAGAGCATCTTTAAAGAAGGTGGGCTAGTAATAGACAGGTCTTAGAATCTTATGGGCGGTGGTGTTCCCTGTAAAGTGTTCTCCGGCGGGACCTTCATGGAGTTTTGTCAACACCTTGTCAGTGTCTTCTCATTTGAGACATCTCAAAAATACCCCATCATAGTTGATCCAGAAGAGTACCGAATTTATAAGACAATACTATTCATATTTCAATCTTAGGGCTCTCCTTTCCTTAGGATTGAGGTTCTCAGGAGAAGCCCCGTGATGCAAAAGATAAGTCAAATCCTTGTACCAGGATTCTTGTCTTGGGGGGATGTATGCTACTTCATTGCACCATAGTGCCATTTCGTTTTCCCACCTATAATCTTTATTTTCTTGATCCTGGGCTTCGACTGCGAGCTTACACAGACCTTGTCCTTTTACTAGCTTGGCAAGTTTTATATCTAGATCAAATTCCTGGAATACTGCCATCCAGTTCCCCCTTCTTTCCCCCATTTCTTGTTGGGTAAAAAGGGATCATACTGTAGGGTGCGGCACAATCACCTTAGTGTGATTTTTCAGAATATAGGACCTGAAATTCTTTACTGCCTTATAGACCGCGTAGGCCTATTATCTATGGAAGGATAATTAAGATCGACTCCTTGAAGATTAGTACTCATAAAGGACATTGGGGATTCGTTGTTGTTATCATATTTTTGGGTCAAAACCGCTGCTACCGATTGGTCGGAGGCGAAAGTATAAAGGGAAAACTCTCTATTAAAATCGAGACTTTGCAACACCGGAGCCTGGGATATGGAATATTTGATATTGTTGAAAGCGTCTTTTCGCTCATCATTCCACTTGAAATTGACATCCTTGTGAATCATCTTTTGTATGGGTTTGATAATTTCAGAAAAATCAGGGGTGAATTTCCTCACAAAGTTGATTTGCTCGAAAAAGGACTGCATGGCTTTCTTGTTATGGGGTAGTGGGAGTTGAGCTATGGCCTTAATTCATTCTGGATCTATGTGGATACCTACTTGAGATATAATATGACCTAACATCTTACCTTCCTCAACACCGAAGATGGTTTTCTTATGATTTACCGATATATCGTATTTTCGACACGTTTTGAAAATATGAGTTAAGTGTTGGATGTATTCTTCCCCATTCTTTGAATACACTGTTACATCATCTAAATATACTACCACACACCTATTGATAAGCCCCCGAAAATCCACATCCATGGCCCTTTGGAAGGTTTCTCCTGCATTGATTAACCCAAAAGGCATGTGTCTATAAGCGAAGCTTCCCCATTTAGTTCGGAAGGTGGTTTTTAAACGGTCTTCCTCTTAAACCAACACTTGGTTGTATCCTGAGCAACCGTCTAGTAAGGAAAAAATATCCGAACCCAACATGGTCTGTAGGAGTTGCTCCATCGACGAGACTGGATAATTTTCCTTATCTAAAGCTCTGTTGAGGTTCCAAAAATCTACGCAAAGTCGAATTTCTCCTGATTTTTTCCGTACCGGGACAAGATTTTCCACCCAGGCAGAATGTCTAACCTGAAAAATTATCCTCGCGTCTAGAATATTCCTTAATTCTTGATACATGAGAGGCTCTAGCGACAGGTGATACTTCCAGAGCTTTTGCTGGAAAGGTTTCATTTTGGGTTTCAACATGATGGTGTGTTGAATAATGTGGGTATCGTACGTTTTCATTTCTTTGTAGGACCATGTGAAGACATCCTGGTATTGTTTGAATAATTTGAGGTAGGATTTCCTCTCTTCCTTAGACATAGTTTTGTCGAGATTAACATTCTTTGGGTTCTTTGGAGTTCCACGATTCACAGTTTCATGGAGGGGGCAAGAGCTACCAGTCTTCACATTTTTGGGTCCTTTAAAATGATCCTTTAGATCAAACAGACTCTCTAGATTAGCTATCCCCTTTGGTATTGTGTGAGCCTTCAAATTTCCAACATATTTTCCTATTTGGGGATTAGTTTTAGTTGTTTTCTCTCAGAACTCTTCATCATATATGGCTAGGTCTTTGAAATTGTCTTGGTTGGTCAAGAAGTTTATGATTTTCTCGTCACCGTCAAAGAATTTCCAATTGGAAATATTGTTCGGTACCGACGGTTTGTAGAGTAGCTCTACAGTGAATCGAGAGGCTTAATAATCATCTAAAAGCGATAGTCGATAATTGGTTGTGCCCAAGGAGTCAGCAAGAACGTTCTTTGCTGTCAAGATTGCGGTAATATTGAAAGGGTCAAAGCACTCTATTAGCCTATGCACCTCCTGCTGGTAGTTCTTAAGATGAGGTGAATTACAATGAATAGTATTCCTCAATTGTCTAACAATGATCTTAGAATCCTCAAAAAACTTCAATTACTTGACACCTAAATCTATGGCTTTCTTTAATCCTTGCACTAGAGCTTCGTACTTGATAGTGTTGTTAGTACATTCGAATTCTAGCCTGCAAGATAGGAAATAATGTCTTCCTTTAGGGTTGATAAGGATACACCCTCCTCCTAACCTTCTTGTGATTTAGATCCATCAAATCAGAGGGTCCAAATATGTGGAAGGTATTTTCCCTTTCTTCGTTCTATACAGATTTCTTTCTTACCGATCTCTCATCCTGTAAGCTCAATCGCAGGATTTTGGCAAAAGAGAGCATTCTCTATCAACGTCTATGGTTCCTCTTGAAAGATTATTTCAGATTTTTGGGTAAGAGGAACAATGGACATTAGAGGAGAAAAGTCCCAGAAGTGGAAATCATAGGAGTAATTGCCAATACCGTGAAATCATTAGACACAGGTTCATTCAGGGTTTCTAGGTCGGTGATCGTATTCTTCATATATCTTTTTCTGTTGATTATGATCATGCTCTTGTATCCCTTTAGTGGTAACCAAAGGTGTTCCTAGTCCATACTAAAATATCCATTCATCTTCTCTAACCAGTCACGACTCAGTAGTAGTCCATATGGCTCTGGGATATTTACTACAATGATGTCAATTATTTGCACGAAATTAGGATGTGTCGTTATTCTGATCATTACATCTTCTAGTTCTCCCATAACTTTAACTTGGGTTCTGTCTAGTTGTATGACATGCTTATCACTTTTGAGAGGGACAAAACCCAGTTTATTACAAACGGCCAAGGGCATTACATAAGAGGACGCCCCAGAATCTACCAAGCAATTGTGAAGATTCCTCTTAAAAACTTCGAACGTTAAAAGGAAAGGTGGTACAAAAGTATTCTTCTTCTTGCCTTTTGAGTAAGTATTTATGGTTGGCTTGCTTGCCAAATATATCGAGGATATATCCTTCTTCTAGTCGTTTCATGTAGTCGAGTCTTCTACAGAGCTCAAAGCTTTCAACATAAAGTCTTTCTGTTGAGGGATCCTACATATATCCATAACTGATATATTGGCCTTTAGCGTTTTCAAATATTTGACTACATTGTAATCCAGCTTGTAAAATTCCTTGGTATGGATGCTTAAAGGCTTTTCGTTGGGAGAGAAAGGTATTTTCGGGCAATCGGGAGTTAACTTACTTTGCGGGGCCCAAGCAGTGTCAACAATTTTTGAGCCGGGTTGACCTTTACTACACATCCGTACTACCGAAACTTCTATGGGTTGTTCTCGAGACTCAAACAAATCATCCAAAGATATGATCACGTCAGGATCCCATATCAACATGGTTGTGTCTCATGGTGTGTTAGATTCTTCCTAATCGACAATATTAATGGCCAAACTGCTTGACTAGTGAGAATTCGTCCAAAAAACGATTGGCCATTAAATTCATGGCGTGGAACCATTGAGGGAATTCTCTTTTAGAGTGGTTCTCCTGGTGATAGGTGTAGAAAGAATTAGATGCAACATTCTCTAGGTCAATGTTTAGGTTGGTTGGGGGAGGCTCAATTTCTTTGAAAGGTTGTTTTTTTTTAAAGAAAGGCTTATGGGGTCTTTGGCCTTGGTTTCCTTCCCCTGCACTTCTTTTCATGTCTATAATCTCATTTGATAGTTTCTTGACCATGCACTGCAGATCTTCTATATCTCCATTACCTTTATCGGGAGTTTGTTCAGTTGATTTCCCCAACGGTCTAGTCAGAAGGAGTCCTCTCCTAGGATGGGTTTGTATTTCTTTTGTTACTAGAGAGGCTTGGCCTTCTTTAAATCCTTTCATATGAAATTATATCGTCTTGGCCTCTTCAAAATTCTCTGCGAGGTTTTTCTTGGTGGCTCTTTTAACGAACATGGAAATAGAAGTTGGAAGCGCGTTGGCATAAAACTCAACCTGCAATTCTTGAGTGGGTTTCGTTGCGGGCTAGAACTTGTTTAAGATGGTCGTGAATCTTTGATTGAAATCTTTGACCCTTTCTTTTGGGGTCATGGTGGCTGCGAACAACTCATCCATCAGGTCTCTTGTAGTATTTTCTTCTGCAAATTTGTCTAGAAAATCCTTTTGTAATTTAGTCCATCTAGTTATAGATCCTACCAGTAAATTAAAATACCACATGGAAGCAGAGTTTTCGAATGTGTAGGGAAAAAGTATACACACTACGCCTTCATGTTGAACGTTCATAATTTTGATCACAAGTATGAATTTATTGATATGATCTTCAGGCAAGCCTGAAGTTTCAGGGTCATACTTGGGGAGCATCTTTTCTGGGTGCCAGGGAAGATTGTGTACTCGTCCAGGGATGGCCACGATGTCTCCGACAAAACCAATGTTGGTTGTCTTGAAGTGGAAATTCTCTTTCCTCCTCATGACCGTTGTTACCTTCCATATATTCGGAGTCAAATTCAAGCTCTTATTCTTCCGAAAAGTTGTCAGGCTCGGGGATGTCGTCGGCTAGCATCTTAGGTATGAGATCAAGAGTTTCTTGGATTTTGGTGATCGCTAAATCTATTAAGTCTTCCATGGAGTGTACGTAAACATCGTCGGGAGTGATAACCACTGGTATTCTTTGTTGTTTTCTCTGAGGGAGGATGGGAGTTAAGGACAATGCGTTGATTTGTTGGGCATAGGCTATGGTGATTCTCCTAAATTGATCCAGTTCCTAGTGAGGGAGGGCGTAGGGTATTTTAGGGTGAAAAGGTTCTCCCTCAGACTTGGGTTATTTACTCGTTTCGGGAGTACTCAGTAATCATGGGTTGTTTGTTGGATGACTAGCCATGCATGTGGACAGTTACAAATCTGTAGGTTGCTCAAAATTTTATATAAGTTATATATTCAACCATTCATTCTCAGACGCTCCTTCTAGCACCAATTCTATTGATGGGTCTTAAATACCTTTGATTCCACAGTAGGAACCAAACCTGCAATGAGGCCCAGTTAGACTCTGCAACGTTTGAGATGGAATGGTTCTCCAGATCTTCTGATCTGGCCAATTTATCGATGGGCTTTTTGTTTTATTATGAAGGTTCTCCCTTCAGGTAGGACCTTTATTTTCTTTATTTTCTCTTGAGTGGGGATGGTTTAAGAGACGCAAGCCAACTTGAAAAGTAACAGGATTGAATTTCAACTATTGGGAAGAGGTTGATCTTGGGATAATCTGCTGCTCAAACATGCAGATAGTAATTCTATACCAAAGGTCCTAGTAATAATACATTAACCAAATGAGCATCCAATTACTTCTTGAGAATATAACTACCATAAATAAAAAAACATATGTAACCAAGATCATGGAAAGAAAAATAATTCATCTACCATAACATTCATTACATAACAACACAATGATTTATCTTCATCATTAAAGCAAAGAACATCAAAACATTACACCAGATAAATTGACAACAAAAGCGATTGCTCTTACTCATTTACTGCATCATTCTTGGAACAGGATAGGAAGTAATTCTTCTCCAACTCTAATCACATACATCTGATGAAAATAACTTGTCTTTGGTCTAGAAGGACTTCTCAGTTCATAGCAGTCTCAAAATAATTATCAACAGACCAAAAAAGAAATAGTTCTTACAACAACCATCGATCTCTAGTTAATCGATCGATGTCTCTATTTATAATATAAAATTCAACTGTAATTAGCGGCTAAATACAATTTAGTCCAAACAAAAATTTCCATGTGGCATGATCATCCAACAATTTCTTTCAATAGTCCACCTGATATGTCTCTTGAAAAGGGTGACTTCTTTCATATTCAAACCAGCTAATAAATAGATCTTCACAGGTTTGAGCCCATGGGAACCTGTGTTTTTCCATAGGGGAATCATATACTCCTCTGATATCCACTGCATGCGTTCCATACTTTACCAAACTAGAGTTCATTTGTTGCAGCATGGCTCGAGCTCTGATCGGGTGTCCTACAAATTGTTGCACTTGCATTGGCTTTGCATCGATGACCTTTGTGCACTCTTTGACCCAAAGAAAGTCTTGTATGGAGTGTGTCTTGAACACATCGCTCAGGTTAGTGAATTCATAGGGGGTGCCAAATTTCAGGAGACTGACATCTTTCATTACTTTATTAATTTTACCCCAGTGTTTCTGGCACTTGGCCCATTGATTTTGGATTTCTCAGTGTGGGTCCCGAGTCATCTTCGCCCAGTATTCAACATATTTATTCATGTAGTCAAGACTACATTTCCCGACCATATGAATGCCATGATTTTCCTTTTCTTGACCCTGTTGCACTGCCTTAATGTATTTGAGTCTCTCTACCATTTGTTGTGCCTTTTCATGCCACCTTTCCATTTCTTTGCATGTCACAAGTGCCATGAGAGTATCCTCCTGGGACTCGACTATGTTCTCAGTTAATAGATGCCTTTCCTTTTTGAACTCATTATAAATGTCATTGAACTCATCCTTCATATACACAGTGGTATTTGTAGCTCCTTTATAGTATTTGAAAATATGGAGCAGGTGTTCGAGCTCTTCCCGGGTGTCAGCTAGTTCCTTTTCATCTCTCTTAGCTCTATCCTAAGTGACATCTGAGAGGGATTTTCCTACTCCGATCAGTTTGGACATGCGAGCATTTGCAGTGATGATTAAGTTCTCTTTTGTGGTAACCATGATGGACTGATCCAAAGTGATCCTTCACCTTTTCACGGTCCTTTGAAGGATGGCCTTCCTCTTTTGATCATAGGAGATCGCATAGATCTATGCTACTTCATCTATCGGTTCTGGTATCTGTTGATCTCCCCATGAGAGGTTGTTTCTCAAGCTACCCATGGTGTATATTTTCTTAGGAGTGGGTTCTCAAATTTCTTCTCTTTGTTTTTTAGATCCGGCTTCTCCTTGTCGTTCGTCTGGGACTTGAATATTGGGCGTAACAGAGCCATAAGGTATAGACTCATTGCTTACTTTCTCATCGATCGTAGAACTATCAATTTTATTTTGTGGAGATTCTCCACTCAGTCTTTCTTCTGCTTCCTGTCTGTCGGACTCTCTTGTGTCGAGGCCACCTTCGAACCCTATTTCCTTTTGTAAGACCTACTTGTCTTGGAGCTTGAACTCAGGGGAAGTGGTTTTCTTGGGACCTTTTCCCTCTTGGACTTGCACCAGGGTGTTGTGAGCAGGTTTCAAACTCTCACCATTGATGAAAATATGTATAAGAGTGCTTAAGGGATTGGGAACTTGTGTTTCTATCGAGACTCGACCTGTCTCTGGTTGATTTGTTCCTTCTTCTGAAGGATTGATCAATGATGTTGTGGGTTCAGGGTTGCCTAACCCATGGGAATTTTGGGGGACTGTGGACCTAGGATCGTTTGACTCCGTCAAGATACTTTGAAGAACATTTGAAACTGCAGGTCCTATGAAAATATACGAGTCATCCCGCATCCATTTCATCAGCAGCTCGGTTTCTTGAAGTAACAACGTACCCCTTTATAGTGAAGCTTGATCTTCAGGGAGATCCCTGATTTGTACGAGGAATTCTTGATGATTTCCCAGAGCTTCAATATCTTCTTTAGGATCACTTATTTCTTCATCGAATTCATATGAAACTGCTCCTTCCGGGTGTTGGCTAATTTCTTGAACTGCCTGCTCCAGAAACGTTGCCTATTCTTCGTAGCTCATATCTCTAAACCTGGTTCCTCAAGGATTAGCCTTCCTAGACACCACCCCATTCTAGTCTTGGGCATTCTCATTAAATACTTCATCCTCGAACTGGTCATGGGCATAGGGCCCATAGGATGATACCTACGACGCATGCTATAGAACCAATCCCTTGGGATCGTGTTTGCAAAATCGGCCAGTTTGAAACCAAAATTCCAATTGACCTAGCCCGAGTTGTTTAGCATGCGCGGTATCTTTGACCATGCAAAATCTGATATGAAACCCATATGGTATGAAATCTCGCTTATTGTCTTTTACTAAAGTTGCATTGTATCCTTGCAGGATGGTTTGATAGAAAATTTCCCCTAACACTAGCCGGTAGGGAACATAAATGGGTAATAAGTGGGGTGCCCCCATGGTGCCGAAAACCCTGATGTAGGTTTCTCATTCATCTAAATACCAGTGGCCAATTTTGGTTATAAACTTCATTGCTTCATCTGACAATACAGGGAATTCTTTCCTGAAGAGAAAGAAGTATGTGCGTGAAATAAACTGATCACAGATAACAACATAGGATTTCTTGTACATGTTTTCCCATAGGATGTTGAAGTATACTTGGACTGCGAGATCTGAAGAGTGCCAATTTAGGTTCATCCCAGCGAAAGCGTTCCTGGTGCAGATGACTTCCAGTAGATATGAGGCCATGTAGAAGGTGGGGGTATCTCCCTCCTTTGGCACCTAAGCCTATTTTATGCAGGTGCTCAACTGCTTGGAGATGATGGAACCCCAATTGAAGCCTGT
>SNQJ01S0148562.1:7146-30699 GCA_010110895.2 Picea sitchensis | reverse complement strand
AACTATATTAATCATCCTTAATAATTCTAACAATCCTAACAACACTAACCCTAATAACCCAAACCCTAATAACCATTCACCTTAATATATTATTAATACATTATTTCTAACATAATTAAGCATTAATATTAATTAATAATTATGACATAAAGGACATGTGTACTAACTCTAATAACCCAAACCCTAATAACCATTAACCTTAATATATTATTAATATAGTATTGCTAATATGATTAAGCATTAATATCAATTAATAATCATTATATAAAGGACATGTATACTCTTAAAAAAACTCATTTATAATATAATTAATTACTTATATTAATAATAACCAATAATAAAGTTAATTATTATAATTATTATTACTTAATATTTATAAATGTATCATCTATAATAACAATAAAGCATAAATAACATTTTATTAATAAAATTATGACCATCACGTTAATAAAATATTAGTAATACTTTATTAATAAATTTTAAAAAGTATTATTATATATTAATATTGTGATTAATAAATTATTATCAATAATATTAACAAGCCTAATCCCTCCATTTCAATTACAATTGGAACTCCATTTCAATTACAATTGGAAATGGTTTCCAATGTAAAGTCATATAGTTGGACAAATTAAATGTGCTTCTACAACAAGCTTGTCCTAGTTCATAAGTCCATTAAAATAATAAGAATCTACATGGTTGAGATTGGTTTCTTGGAGCAATGAGTTTATATAACCTATTATCTTTATCAGTTAAAAAAAAATTATATGATTGATATTGTTGACGCTCTTCACCTGCCAACACTCTTCACTTGCTGACGCTCTTCACCTGCGGGCACTCTTCACCTGCCGGCTCTCCACCTGATATTGTTAATTGAAAATTGAAATTAAAACGCACCCTAAACGTGGCATCGATAGATGGCATAGTTCACATGCATTAAAAAAACGTTTCCCCCAATATGATACATGGTATCAGTGGAAAATATGATCTGTGGAAATGGGATCTGTGGCAATGAAGATGAGGCAGTGCCTGGTAATAATCCAAATGTGGCAAGAAAAAGGTTGCATAGATATTAATTATTGATAATCAACTAAATGTGACAATCATATGGTTGGGTAGTAATTTCTTAATATGATTAGGTAAACGCGAAAAAGTAAACATGTTAATAGATGCATTTATAAATGCAAGGAAGTTATGACTACATTAAATCTTATTCATTGAATTGGGAGGACGAAGAAGAATATGCTGGCATCTTTAAATGTTGGCCATGATATTGGAATTTGTAATTAAAAGTTTCATTAACTCATCAATTCCAATAGGGGGGACGCATATCGGCATAACAAGCCTAACCCTAACAAGCCTAATCCCTCCATTTCAATTACAATTGGAACTCCATTTCAATTACAATTGGAAATGGTTTCCAGGTAAAGTCATATAGTTGGACAAATTAAATGTGCTTCTACAACAAGCCCATCCTAGTTCATAAGTCCATTAAAATAATAAGAATCTACATGGTTGAGATTGGTTTTTTGGAGCCATGAGTTTATATAACCTATTATCTTTATCGATTAAAAACAATTTATATGATTGATATTGTTGGCGCTCTTCATCTACCACTCTTCACCTCCCAACACTCTTCACTTTCCGCTCTTCACCTGTCGATCCTCTTCACTTGCCACTCTTCACTTGTCGGCTCTCCACCTGATACTCTTAATTAAAATTTGAAATTGAAACACACCCTAAATGTGGCCTCAGTACATGGCACAGTTCACATGCTTTAAAAAAACACTTGCCACAATATGATACACGGGATTAGTGGAAAATATGATCCGTGGAAATGGGATTTGTGGCAATGAAGATGAGGCAGTTCCTAGTAATAATCCAAACGTGGAAAGAAAAAGGTTGCATAGATATTAATTATTGGTAATCAACTAAAGGTGGCAATCATATGGCTGGATAGTAATTTCTTAATATGATTAGGTAAATTTGAAAAAGTAAACAGGTTAACGGATGCATTTATAAATGCAAGGAAGTTATGATAATTAAATCTTATTCATCGAATTCAGAGGACGACGAAGAATATGATGGCATATTTAAATGTTGGCCACAAGATTGGAATCTGTAATTAAAAGCTTCATTAACTCATCAATTCCAATAGGGGGGACGCCTATCGGCATAAAAATTATACATCGGTAGATATTTTGATGTTGGTTGTAGATTTTATTTGCACCTACATCAAATCATGGACATGATTCATTATTTATTTTTAATCATAATTAGGAGATATTTAAATAAAATTATACATCGGTAGATATTTTGATGTTGGTTGTAGATTTTATTTGCACCTACATCAAATCATGGACATGATTCATTATTTATTTTTAATCATAATTAGAAGATATTTAAATTAAGCAAAGGTTACAGAAAATCTTCCAGCAAATTTATATCAAAAGTCTGCTTCAAAAGGTTTTAAGCTTAATTCTATAGAAAAACTTTCTATTAGCCTATAGGTATATCTATATAATGTTGAAAAAAAATACTTCGAGTGTACCTTAATGGTGTAGATTCTACAAAAAGGGCCTAGATATCTAACTACTTAAGATAAAATATGCAAGCTTAACAAAAGGCACGTTAACTAGTTGTTTCTTCAAGTGCTTCTTTAGTTGAGTTTGAACTCAATTGGATGATTTCCACATTCTTTGGAAGTTGGTGAACTGTTTCATCTTCCTAAAGTGCTCCATAGTTTGAATTGATGGATTACACCTGATTGGATGGTCTCTTCTCCTTAAGATGGATTGATGACCATGTTACAAAGCATTCTACATTCTTCTTTCGACACAATAATTTGACGCTTTAGTTGAACTAAGGTGCATGTTATTGTAGAAATTTGTGATGTTACCTATTGATCCTTCTCTTGAATTCTACCCATGGTCGTTATAATTGAACATCTCTTGCCTTGAATGGAATCCTCATGGCTTCTCAGTGCCCTCCAAATATTCTACAACTCCCTATAGTCCATTTGAATACTGAAACAATGCAAGACCAATTATAATTTGAAATTTCCACTAGTGTTTGTGCAAACTTTTTTTGAGGTCACTAGAGCCTAGAATAAATTATGAAAATATTTTGAACTATCCAAACACACAACACCCAACGAAAAAAATTGTAGACAAAGAAAAGGATACCAAAAAGAGTTTGAGAGTGAAGAAACACCTTTTGTAGAGAAACATGAATAAGAAGACCACTTAGATAAGTAAAGAGGAAAATACTTTCGATACCAACAAGATTCTACCTATTCAACACTGAAGCCATATTCAAGGAAACAGGCACCCAGAAGAGTAGAAGAGTGCAGATGGAGTTTGAGATGAAAAAAAGGATAGGGATACCAATTAAAATCACTTGTATAGAAACTATCGACAATCCCAAATGTTATACTTTTGTTTGATGGAAGAAACTAAGAGGAGTCAACTTACCAAAGTTCCAAAATAGAAATAGTTCCATGCATATGATCTAAATCAGTTAGTCAATACTCACTAGTCTAGAGTTTAGTACTGTGCTCTAGAACCTCCACACCGGAATGACATAATTCAGAGCCATTATCTCACACTGTTGAGGAGGTATTCCTCCCATGGGTTCAAAATCATGTGAAAATGAATGTTGATGCATGTGAGCCAAATAGAACATTGGTCTCTTCACATTACTTGTTGGGGAATAGGGTGGAACACAACATAAAACAAAAAAATAAAATACTACGGATAATCGAAGAGGAACAAAAAATTTCGAAGATGGAGATGATGTCTAAAGACACAGTTACAACACTTAAGTAGATCTCACTATGATGAAAACATCATAGTGCATATTGCACACCTTGATCTCCATGATCTATGTGTTATATAATGTTTTCATCATGATCATAATGACCCAAGGGATCTATTATTTATTGCCTCAAGATATAACCAACTTCCACATAATCCAGAAGATCTTGTCCACATGTAACCATCGGTTGTTAGATTTGACTCTGCCAAATCCGTGTTGTTGAGTTGTCTTGACAAAGATGTTCAAACCAACTTCCTATGCATCCAACTCGTAGTCGATTTTTGGGTTTATCGATCCATCGCCCGACTATCTTCGACTACTAGTCAATTTTTCAACCAATGGGCACATCGACTACTTGACCAACTGATGTAGAATTTTGGTTGATCACCAGATTGACTATATCCAGATGTAAGTCAACCGGTCGACCGACTAAATCCAGAAGAAGTGTGATGAACCATCAATGCTTGATGTTCAAACAATCCCCTATTAGCACACATCTCTAGACATTTAGTAGGTGAAATTACGCCATTGGGTGAGTGCAAGAAGTTTGTGGCCAAAAAAGTGGCAAGCCATGCAGCAGGAACATGCACTCGCAAGAACATGTGTGAATTCTTAGGAACATGCACGTGTTCCTAAACCTTTAGGTTTGGAAGTGGTCAAACCTCCATGACTATTTCATAAATGTTTTTATAGATCTCCATCACCAAAGGGGGAGGTGGAGATATATAAGATTCTGGCTCCAGACTCAAGTCTCAGAGCTCTATCTACCCTTTTCCCCAAAATGTATACAAGTTATAATCACATAACCTTTAGGTTGTTTGCGCCCTCTATACCATCTACCCCTCTACATTAGTTATTCCATCTAACCTTTTACAATCGTATGCATCTCATACATATAGGCTGAGTGGGATCTTCTGAGTTTAGACTCCGCATGCTTTCTTGTTCTTGTTCTTGTTCTGTTGTAACTTATTTTTCCTCTTTGGTGTTATGTTGTCCCTTTTCGCAACCATTTTATGTTTATTTTCTTTCTCCACTGTCCAACTTCTTTGTGGCTTGCACAACTTGTGTTTGGCCAAAATTGGGACTGTAGTCCTCCTTGCACAACTTCTAACCAAAAACGAAGGGCCCAACAATGTGTTCTTTGTGTTTAAAATGTTAGTATGTTTATTACCACTTGTTCAAGATCAGATTTCATACATGGTGGGTATGATATTATGATATTAGTGGAATTTATTTTTCCATTTTTTAATACATAGTTTTAATGTTTTCATTAAAACTATTTCTCCTGGTTGCACTAATATGGATCCCAGGGAAATAGATGATGCATCTACGTGCACATGAAATTCGTTTTCCAATTCGGAAATATCAGAAAAAGTGTTGTGATAAGCTTTTCCTTTAGGATATCAAACGCTCTATCACACTCTGGCATCCATTGGAACACTTCTGACTTATTTAGTAGATTTTCCAAGGGTGCAATAATGGTTGCATGCCTTTTGATAAACCTACTATAGTACCCTGTGTGACCCAGCATGGAGAACAACTGCTTAGCGCTCGTAGGTGGAGGAATGTTGACAATAACCACAACTTTGGTTGGGTCTATGAGTACTCCTTCTTGACATACTATGTGGCCTAACAAATTCCCATGTGGCACACAAAAGATACACTTTCTGAGGTTGAAATATATTTACAATTCCCTACATCTATCAAACATCAGACATAGTAGCTCTACATGTTCCTTGAGTAGACTATATACCGTCCAATCATCCATATAAACTTCTATAAACTTGTGAATGAATTCTCAGAAAACTGCTATTGCAAACGGGGAAAAAAATTCAGGGGCGTTCTCTAGGCTGAAGGGCATCACATTATATGAAAATGACCCCCATTTTATTATGAATGTGGTCTTATTTTTTTCTTCTTCAACAATCCTCACTTTGTGATACCCCAAAAATCCATCTGTAAATGAGTAATATTCTTTCCCCGCAACCTATTCTAGCACCTCATCAGTAAAATGTGTTGGGAAAGGGTCATGCACATAGGCAGAGTTAAGGCTTATGTAGTCTACACTGACCATAATATCCTTTGTGCCTTTATTTCTTTAGATGACTATTGGCTTAACCCATTCTACTTCTTCCACTGGAAAAATAAGTCCAGCTTCCAGCATCTTGTTTATTTCCCTCTTAACCTTCTCTTCCACTGCGGGGTTAAGGCAATCTGGTCTATTATTTATAGGCTTTGATCCTGGTTTTAGTTCAATTTTCATCTCTCCCATATCTCCTTTAATCCCTTTTAGCTCTAAAAATTTCTTTGGGAACAAGTCCTCATACTCTTGCAACAGGCTATGTGTTTCTTGTCTAGTTTGCTCATCCCGGTAATCTCGTATCATAGCTATCTTAGGTTGCTCTGTAGTTCCTATGTTGAATTCACTCAACTTCAATGAATAATTATAAGAATCATCAGTCTGTATAGGTATAATGTTCTGGATTTATCTACTTCCTTCTATTTCCTTAACGACTAAATTTCTCAATTCTTCTAAGTCATTCAGGCTTTCCAAATCATTCTCAATATTATATCATTCTATAGGTCTCTTGTCTAAGTTTAGGTGAAGGTTATACTGAATTTCTTGGATATGTTTTACACATACCACTAGGTCCATTTTCCGTTCCCTACCATCGGTTAAAAGGAATTCTTTAACTCTTTGCAAGACTACTTTAAGCTCAAGGTACTTACCTGTAAATGATAAGTCCTTGCAAAATTGATCTGCCACCATTTTCCAGTCACTGGTTTGTCTTCTGGTTTCTTCATGCATGTACCAATATTTAGGAATCATACCTAGAGAATGGGGAAATACTTGAGCCCATAAGCAAAATTGTATTTCCGTAACTTTCCACTGTCTCACACATTGTTCAACATGTTCTTTAGGATCCGACTGTTCATTGAAAAATTGCGCAACTTGGAATTTCGTCCGCATCTTTGATTTCGGTTGCTCCTTATCTTGAAATCTATATCGGATAGCTTGCTTCACATCCTCCCAGTTCTTGATCAAGTCTTTGTGACTATTCCACCATCTAGCAGAGGTGTCCTGGAGGGCTATGTCCAAAACTGAGATCCTTTGATCCTCTGCTATATTTTCTTCCATGTTGACTAGAAAGATGTCAATTTTTGAGGTACCATTGTCTATCGAGTAGTCTATGACCTCGATTCCAACCCATCTAGTTACTCTCACAGTTGCACATCTTCTTGAAAATCTTTCATATGAACCTTGCTACCAACTATCAAATGCCAGTTCTAAATCTTCGTTTGCCGATTGTATGCTCCTCCAACTTATTGATCCATCAGCAGTAGGATTTGTGTAGTCTTCTCTCATTCCTTCTATTACAATTTAAAACTGATCCAAGTCTTCTCCCTCCATATTTTTGTCTGTTGGCTCCATGTATCGAGGGCCTACATACAGATCCAAGGGTCTAATCACGTTTATGATGTCTTCCTTGAATGTCATAGTGTATTTATTTAGGTCAATCAGCACATAGTTATCATAAGCCCAATCAATACCAAGTAGTGCAAGATAAGGGTCCTTGTCTCCCATGATTTCAATCACCTCAAAATCAGCTATAGTATTCACTCCTGCAACATCTATTTCCACATTCTCCAGTCTTCCTATCGGAAAAATACAGTATTGACTAGCCATTCTTAATTGGATTGGGGAATATGTCAATTGGGGTTTCCCTAGAGCTTCCCATGTCTTTCTAGGAAATATGTTAACATCAAATCCTATATCTAACATAACATCCTTAATCTCAAACTCATATAGTTGGGTTGCTAATCTAAAATCTTTTCTAGTTCGTATTTTCCTTCTTTTCACTCTCTGAGTATTCTTCTCAAGAAGATTAGTCCTTATTCTAGTTTCTAGAGATTCTTCAGTTCCTAGCACTAGGTACAGTGCATTGCGCAACTTTTTTTTCAACTGGTCATTCCCAAGAATATTAGAAAATAGATGAAACCAAAGGTCAACTACATTTTGTGGCTGCTCAGGTTGTCTCATCAAGACTACAGGGTTTCGGGGTGCAAGGGGTGAAGCATGGACTTGGGCGATCTTAGGGTAAATGATAGGATGAAGGGGTTTTTCTTGCATCTCAGGGTCAGGGATACTCTGGAATACTTCTATTGCATTTTTAAAGAATAACTTGTGTTTCATAGTATCATACCAATCCTCCTTAAGCGCTGCTTTCTGGATCTGAGGTGAATTATCATCATTTGCATCAGTCTTTGCCCCTCGTCGAGTAACGATATTAAGGTTGGGTAGTTGTCCTTTAATGACTCTCTTTATCTCTGAACTGATAATATTAGTTCCTCATTGGCATACCCGATCTTCCCATTTCACAATTATCTCTGGGAAGCCTTCAGTTGCATGCCCATTGCTTCTGCAGTGAGAGCACCATGGATGCCTCAGGTGAGAACAATCTCTATCCATGTGGCCTTGCTCGTCATAGTTGTAGCATATAATTGGTCCTCTTCCCCCATTTCTTCCTCCTCTAAAGTCTCCTCCAGCTCCACCTCCTCAACCTCTTGCCAATCCCTGAGGGGTTTCATTCACCCTGAATGATGTTCGATCCAATCTGTCTGCAAGTGCATCCAACGCTCTACACTGATTTGTAGCATGTGTGGTAGACGCGAAAAACTCATAATTTATAGTATTTGGTACTGTTGAATACTTCTAAATAATGGGGCACTGTCTTGTCCCATTCCCATGGATTCGACAAATATCGCAATACTCAACTGACAGTGCTTCTTGATTACCTGGAAAAGCATGATATAGGTTTGGGGTATGGAATGGTAAATTTGCGGATACTTACACAACTCCACCCATGGGTCCTGGTGAGGGTCCCATTTGATTCTGAGGAGGTACCATTCCCGTCATCTGTGGAGATTCGTTCACCATATTTCCTTCTATGTAACATCTGATACACCAGAATTGTGGTCATCCTAGTTTGGGTATTGTCAATTCTTGAATCTTCTATGTGAGCATTAATATTTGTCCTTGTAGTTGCGACATATTTGCATCTATTGGGGGTCTGGTCACTCTCAGGCTCCCAGGATATCCTGCCATGGATTCAATCTTCATTGATTATTCCAAAGCATTTGTCAACGTAGCTATTCGTTGTTGCGTTAACGAAATCCGTGGCTGAGGTATAAATCCCTGGATATACCATTCTCTTTGATGTTCCTCATGGATCGGATGCGCTAACATACCTATAGAATTTTTGAACTTCTGTCTATATTCCTAGGCCGATTCACCTTCCCTTTTCTGAATTTCGCGCAACTCATACATAGCTTGTTGTTCTGACTGAGGCAGCTTAAACTCCGCTATGAATTTTTTCCGTACCTAGTCAAGTGTGAACACTTGGACTTGCACTCTTGATACTCTTGGCTCAATAGCCTTCATGTAACATTTGATAGCACGACCTCTCAAGGTAGTATGAAACTCAACCAATTTATTTGCATCCAGAGTCCCTCTGGATCTCCAGATTGCTTCACATAAGAACCAACATTGCTCAACATCCTCGTCTCCCTTGCCCCAAAATTATGAGTATCGAGCAATAGAACCTCCCTCGTTACCAACCATTGTTGATATTACTGCTCCTACCAAGGTAAAACCTAACAGTCCTGGTTGTGATCTACCAGGGGATCCAAATATCCTTCCAGTATTTGCGCTTCCCAGTTGTGACTGACTAATTGACTGTAATGGAACAGGAATAACATAAGAAGGTAGTATAGAATTTACCACTTGTATAGAAGACACTTGGGGTATGGGTGATTCGAGGTTGGTTCCACTGGCTTCGGGGCAAGTTTCTTTGATCTGGGGGGTCTTGTTCTCATCCTCTAGAGTGGTTTCTTCAATCGGATTCCCGATATTTCTTGGCATCAGGAATGAATATTCTCTCTCTTCTTCAAGATTCATTTCGACTTCGTTTTCCTGTGCTTCTAAACCTTATTATTCTTGTCCACCCTCTTAGGGAATTCTTTCTCTTTGTGCTTATCTCTCATTTAACCTTTGACTGGCTAGTATTTCCTGTGTTCACATCTTTCACAACTCTTCCATCTATCCTTCCTCGACTTCTCTTGGTCCAACTTCTTTCTGCAACTTCTCAGACTATTTTACTTCTTTATTTATCTTATCGCACCACCACTTCTCAACTGTGGCGACTATTTTCAAGGCTTGCTCATCCCTCCAGTCCATTTCTTTTTGCTCCCACGTTTTTCAAAGAACCATCTCCCCTCTATCAAGCCATGACTCTACCCCAAACTCACCCCACCGAAAGAGAGGGTGTTTACACTTCCATCTCAGTCGGATACATATACAACATCACCTCCTCCATCAAGAAAACCTTAATCCATAGGGCGATTTATCTCAAATATTTCTTGAAATCCTCTTGTGCCAATGAAAAATATTGATGATTCTCAGCTAAAAACTCGATAATGTATCCTTCTAATGTTGTATTGACCCAAAAATTGATCACTCACATTACCGGATGATCCAAATAATGAAGTGATACGATATTTTTTGTATCCCAAGTGCAGGTATTCTTGACTCGTTCTTGAAATTCTGGGGCTTCTTGGAGCCTATCTATCTAGTGGAAAATTTCTTCTAGGAACTTAACCCAGAATATCTCATACTGGTCACTCGATCTTTCTAAGTAAAAGACAACCTCCCATGTATCTTTCATAGATTTTCCTCTCAGCTACGCTTCTTTCCATATGAAGGCATCAAAATTTCTCTCCCACCACCGGTGAATATCATATCTATGAATCTGCGGAAGAATTCTCCCTATAGGTTCCCTTTTAACGCAGGTCACGACAACATAACCATTTTGTTGGTGGGAAATTGATCATACCAGGGCCCTTCTCAGGTTACCAACAAAAGGCACCGACTAGTGTAGAGCGATGGCATTTTCATCCCCTTCAAAGAGAAGAAGTCTCACCCGAAGCACAACCAAGATAAGAAGATAGGGAAGGGAAAGGAGAATACTTAGAGGGGTTTCCAGAGTCTTCAAGATTCACCATAACCTTGTGCAAGATAGATTAACCACATAAAATATCTGAACTCATTCATACTGGAAATAAAGACAATCAAGTTGCGGAGGAATTTGTAAACAAATACAACACATTGAACTTATCAAACATAAATAAGTAAGGTACAAAGATGATTCATAATCATACACACACAATGACACAATATATCTCAAAATTATAGGTATGTCCTTATATATTATGAGAAGATATTCTTGGATACAATATCAAAGATACAAATCAATACTCTATTACAAGCTTTTGGCTCTGGACTCAAGTCTCATAGCTTTATCTACCCTTTTCCCCAAAATGTATACAAGTTACAATCACAGAACCTTTAGGTTGTATGCGTCCTCTATACCATCTACCCCTCTATATCAACTATGCCACCTAACCTTTTACAATTGTATGAATCTCATACATATAGGCTGAGTGGTATATTCCAGATTTAAACTTGGCATGCTTTATTGTTCTTGTTTTGTTGTAACTTCTTTTTCCTCGCTGGTTTTGCATTGTCCCTTTTCACAACCATTTTTTGTTTCTTTGCTCGCTCCACTTTTTAGCTTCTTTGTGACTTGCACAACTCATATTTGACAAAAATTGGGACTGTAGTCATCCTTGCGCAACTTCTAACAAAAAACGAAGCGCCAAACATGTGTTCTTTGTGTTTAAAATGTTTGTATGTTTACTACCACTTGTTCAAGTTGGGATTTCATACATGGTGGGTATGATATTATGATATTAGTGGAATTTATTTTTTCATTGCTTAATACAAAGTTTTAATGTTTTCATTTCGATCTTTAAAAAAAAACTAAGATACTGACAAGAGTTACATTGAGGAGAAGTGTGGAGCTTCAAAAGGACTTTCTATTTGAGTGGGAATTCTTAAATAAATATAGGAAATATTGATATTACAATGAATCATTATTCCACACAAATATATTCAATGCACTTGGGTCCTCTTGTATTTGTTGAATTATCTTCCATACCTGATTATCTTTCTTCCATTCTATCCTTGCTTCTTCTACTCAATCATATTGCGGAATGGAAATAGCACACACTAAGTGATTTATGTCTTCTTCTTTCCTTGAAAGTGCATTTTCCACCACATCTTGTTTTCCTTTTTTAGATAATTTCAAAGTCATAACCTAACATCTTTCTAACCAATTTTTGTTTCTGTTCTAAATATGACCGATGTTCCATGAAGTAATTCAAACCACCAAGATCTATTTTTACTTTGAAGTGTCGTCCTATTAGGTAAGGGTGTCACTTCTTAATTGCATGTAATATGGCCAAAAGTATTCAACTCAACACGAATATTTGAGTAAATTACATAACTTTTTGAACACCACTTAAAAAATACGTCTATTGATCTCAATTGTATATCCATATATTTCTTTGTCATATAGATTCTATAAACTTAAATAAAAGTATGTTATTATATTATATTTTATATTTTTATTGCATTAAGAGTAGCTAAGTACTTTACACATCCTATGAGTATGAGAGAGATGTTGTCACTTGATGAAAATAAAACAAAATTTAAATAACTATGTATTCAGGTTGCACCCTATCTTTCTATATCCAATCAGTTTAGGTTGTTGAAAACGTGCCAACTAATTTCCCCTAGGGATGCATGCACACAACATTAACAAAAAATAAAATGTGCATGCATGCACTCTTCAGTGAACATGTTGTGTAACAGGTGGATCAAATTGTAATCAATTCATTTAACTGTTTGATAGATTCTATATATACGAGAATACCCATAGAGGTGAAGAGTAGCAATTTAGTGTAGCACATTGTGTGGGAAGAGAGGAGAGGAGGGTTGCATGCATGTGATTGACTATTGTAATTATCCCTTGAATAATAATAATATCGATTATCACTGCCCCGTGGTTTTTCACGTACTGGGTTTCCACGTAAATCACTGTGTTCATTGTGTGATTTCTATTCTCGGTCTTTTCTTTTCAATTAATCTTTCTATGTTTATGATTTTTCCGCCTAACAAGTGGTATCAGAGCGCATAGTTGAAGGATCTGAGAGAGAAGGAGAAGAGAATTCAGTCATTGGCTATCAGGGCCAAGTAAGTCGAGCTGAGGGGAACTTCGTGAGTTCAAGAGACGACTCTGTGTGAGTGGATCGACGTGGGATGAATTTATTGCACTGTCATAAGTTGTCTCTGTTAGACAATGCGACATTCGCACGAACACTTCAAAAGCTATTTTTTTCTGCAAAGTGTCATAGGCAGTCCATGTAAAAGGTGCAACATTTTTGGAAAAGTGTCACACGATATATTTTTTTAGGGCTCGACACCCATGGATATCCTTGTCAAAGGTTGTTTAATCCACAAAAGAAAGGTATATTTTATCATGGTGAATATTTGTTTTACTATGCACATGGATAATATCGCCTTGGTAAATTAATGGATGGAGGATGTTTTTAAAATAAATGGGTGGATGATTTTAAGTAAATATATAATTTAAGGTGGACATCTTTTGTTTGTGGTAATAGGTTTTAAGTAAAGATATAATAAATATTTATTTTGTTTTAAACCTTTTACTTAAATATTTGTGGATTCAACCTTGAAATACCATTATTCATCCATATTACGAAGGCTTGGTTTTATAAGCACTGGTTTTGGACGATTTTTTATGCTAATGGAGAAAGTGCATAGTTTTAAGTTTGAGGTGGAAAATTTCAATGGAAAGAATAACTTTGAGCTATGGAAGCTCAAGATGTGACATCTTCTTGTGCAACAAGGATTGCAAAAGGCATTGGTGGGAAAGACAAAGAAACCGACAAGCATGACATATGAGTACTTGGAAGATTTGGATGCAAGAGCCCTCTATACCATTCGTTTGGCATCTGGAAGATGAAGTGTTGTTTAACATCACTAGAGAGGAGACAAAAACAAGTTTATGGAACAGACTAGAGATTTTGTATATGACAAAGTCCTTGACGAACAAAATCTTCTTGAATAGGTTGTTGTATAGCTTACAGATGAAAGAAGGTAAAAAAATTGTTGATCATTTGAATGTTTTCAATACACTTATTTGTCAATTCTCTAGTATGGAAGTAAAGTATGAAGATGAGGACAAGGAAGTTAAACTATTTTGTTCATTGCCTGAGTCTTGGGATCATCTGGTTACATCTATGTGGTTTAGCACAAAAGATACCATTGATTATGATATTGTTGTGGGAGATATGTTGTCTGAGGAGATGAGGAGAAGATCCAGTAAAGAAACCTCCACAGTAGAAGCAATCGTTGTCAGAGGTCGATCTACAGAAGGAGGGAAAGATCATAAAGGTACATTCAGATCTAATTCAAAAAACAATAAAGATAAGGGAAAATGTTGGTTCTGTGGAAAATCTAGTTATCTCAAGAAGGATTGCTGGAAAAGATAACAAGCATCTAAAGAGAAGTCCACAGAAGAAGCAATTTCAGCTACAAGTATGGTTTATGAAGTTTTATATGTATGTAGTATAGAGGTTGCGGAACAGTGATGGTTGAGTCATCGTGAAGAAAAAATAAATAAAAATAATTGACTGCATTTAAATGGGCATATGTCTGTGAGACCTGTATAGGAAAGAGTACCCCTGGTTTATTAGGTTACCTAAGAAAAAATTCTAGACATAGGTTTAGGTAGATTGAATATGTGGGGGGGCATGTATGTTGGGTTAACCTTGACTCTATGAAAGAGTTAATGAGTTAAATATGGTTTTTAGGTCAAATCACGTGGTTTTTCGGGTCCATGTTTTTTGATAGCCTGTGGTATTGTGTCCATCTATTTCATGTAATGAAGCCTATAAAAGGTTTGGTGAACTCCATTGTAAATGGGCCTAGAGATAAGCGATGAAGGATAACTTGGTCCACTTGGTCATATTTGGTGAAGGGAATGTTCATGTTAAGGTGGAGCACTGAGACTCCAATGTGAATTCCCTAGAGGTGAGTAACAAAGGTTCACTTGGGTTGGCTTGGAAGGATTTGGTCAAGTTGTTCGAATAAAAAGTCAAGGTGGAGCAATGTGTCCAAGTTAGAAAGGTGGGTTTGTAGAAAGGTTGAAGTGCTTAAAGATTTGTAGTGAAATGATCATTGGCAGGTTAATCAAGTGTTTGAGAATATATGATGAAGGTAGGTTCATACCCATAGAACTTGTAAACTATTGCAAGGAAGATCGGATCGAAAGGGAATGTTCAGTAATGCGACGTTGCAGAGACCTTCGTTAGTTCAAGAGTCGAATTTGCGTGAGTGGACCGATGTGGGATGAATTTTTTGCACTGTCGTAGGTTGTCTCTATTAGACAGTGAGACATTTGTAGGAACACTTTAAAAACTATTTTTTTCTACAAAGTGTCTCAAGTAGACCATGTGAATCTTTGTTTTATTATGGACATGGAGAAGATCACCTTGGTAAATTAATGGATGGATGATGTTTTTAAAATAAATGGGTGGATTCTTTTAAGCAAATATATAATTTAAGGTGGACGCATTTTTTTTTTGGTAAAAGGGTTTATGTAAATATATATTAAATATTTATTTTGTTTTAAACCTTTTACTTAAATATTTGTGGGTTCAACCTTGAAATACCATTATTCCTCCATATTAAGAAGGCTTGGTTTTATAAGGAATAGTTTTGGAAGGTTTTTTGTGCTGATGGAGAAAGTGCAAAGTTTTCTGTTTGAGGTGGAAAAATTCAGCAGCAAGAATAACTTTGAGCTATGGAAGCTCAAGATTCAGGATCTGCTTATGCAACAAGGATTGCAAAAGATGTTGGAGGGAAAGACAAAGAAACCGACAAAAATGATAGATGAGGACTGGGAAGATCTGAATGCAAGAGCCCTCAGTACCATTCGTTTGTGTCTGGCATATGAAGTGTTGGTTAACATCACTAGAGAGGAGACAAAAACATGTTTATGGAATAGACTAGCGAGTCTGTATATGAAAAAGTCCTTGATGAACAAAATCTTGTTCAATAGGTTGTTGTATAGCTTACAGATGAAAGAAGGTACAAAAATTACTGATCATTTGAATGTTTTCAATACACTTATTTTTCAATTATCTAGTATCCAAGTAAAGTACGAAGATGAGGACAAGGAATTTAAACTATTGTGTTCATTGCTTGAGTCTTGGGATCATCTGGTTACATCTATATGGTTTAGCACAAAAGATACCATTGATTATGATACTTTTGTGGGAGTTATGTTGTCTGAGGAGATGAGGAGAAGATCCAGTAAAGAAACCTCCACAACAAAATAAATGGTGGTGAGAGGTCAATCTACAAGAGGGAAAGATCATAAAGGTACATTCAGATATAAGTCAAAAGATAGTAAGGGTAAGGAAAAATGTTTGTTCTATGGAAAATATGATCATCTCAAGAAGGGTTGCTGGAAAACACAACAAACATCCAAAGAGGACTCCACAAAAGAATTAAATTCATCTACAGGTATGGTTGAGGAAGTTTTATCTGTCTGTAGTATAGAGGTTATGGAGCAGTGATGGTTGAGTCACCGTGAAGAAAAAAAAATGTATTTACTTTGGAGTTGTAAAAATAATTGATTGCATTTAAATGGGCATATGTCTGTGAGACCTGTATAGGCATGCATACCCCTCGTTTATTGGGTCATCTATGAAAAATTGTAGACATAGATTTAGGTAGATTGAATATGTGGGGGGGCATGTATGTTATGTTAACCTTGACTCGGTGAAAGAGTTAATGAGTGAAATATGTTTTTTAGGTCAAAGAATGTGGTTTTTTAGGTCCATGTTTTGGGGTAGCCTGTGTTACTATGTCCATGTATTTCATGTAATGAATCCTATAAAAGGTTTAGTAAACTCCATTGGAAATGGGCCTAGAGGTAAGCAATGAAGGCTTACTTGGTCGGCTTCGTCGGATTTGGTCAAGGGAATGTTCATTTTAAGGTGGAGCATTGAGACTCCAGTGTGAAGTCCCTGGAGGTGAGAAAAAAAGGTTCACTTGGGTTTTCTTGGAAGGATTTTGTCAAATTTATTCGAATGCAAAGTTCGAGGTGGAGCAGTGTGTCCAGGTTAGAAAGGTGGGTTTGTAGAAAGGCTAATGTGTTTAGAGATTTGTAGTGAAATGAACATTGGTAGGTCAATCAAGTGTTTGAGAATATATGATGAAGGTAGGTTCATACCTGGATAGAACTTGGAAATTATTGCAAGGAAGCTCAAATCGAAAGGGAATTTTCAGTGATGCCAAGTTGCAACAATAGTTGTGGGTACAAGCGATTGTGTTATTTAGTAACTTGGTCACCATTGGTTGCAAAAGACTCGAATCTTCCAGAAGAGGTATGAATAGGTCATTTGTTGATTACTCAAAATATGAAATTATTTGGTTGTGATGCTTATGTTTTTTATCATCATTCTAAGACCCAGATCAAACATGTAGATCTTTGATATGGTGATGTTGTTAAGGGATGCAGAATGTGGGATCCTACTACCCATAGAATCATCATGGACAGAGATGTAGTGTTTGATGAATCTCCTTTTATAAAATCAAACATAGTAAAAAGATGAAAGGTCCAAAGCATGACTGGTAGCAGAAGGGTATTTGGAAGGTATTGATTTCCATGAAAGTTTCTCATTAGTTGTTAAAATCTTGTTTCTATTCATTTTGTGTTAGCACTAGTTGTTTTACTTGATCTTGCGGTTTGTGTTACTTAATCTTGATTTAGTACAGCTATATGTTAAAATTGTTTTACATGGAGTTTTTTTGGAAAAGGGGATGTATATGGAACAACCAGAAAGGTTAGTTCAGAATCACAACAGAATATTTGTTTGCAAACTCAGGAATCATTGTATGGCTTGAAGCATAGACAAATGGTACAAGATGTTTGATTCCTTTATGGTGAACCAAATTTTACAAGAAGTGAGTATAGCCATTGTGGTTATGGTATATTTATTATCTTGGTGTTAAATGTTATGCTAGTTGCAAGCACAAGCATGTATGAGATCAACATGTTGGCTTAGTTGGTTAGGATGTTTGATATGAAGGATCTCGAAGAAACAAAACAAATCTTGGGCATGTAAATACACAAAGACAGGAAGGATGGTAAGCTTGGTTATCACAATAGAAGTATGTGGTGAAGATACTCAGGAAATTGGGTATAAATAATGTGAAATCGATAAAATCCATTTGGTTTTCCAATGTAAGTCTTCCTTCAGGTTTATGTCCTAACTAATGAAGAAAAAAAGGGTTATATGTCTCGAGTATCATATGCTAGTAGGAATTTTGATGATTGCAATGGGAAATGGTTAGTATTTCACATGCAGTTGGTGTTGTCAGTAGACACATGGAAAAATTACGTAAAGAACATGGAAATGGGTGCTTCAATATCTTAGAAACATAGCAACACAAGTATTACCTACAGACCTACAGTGGTTGCAATCATTTAGTGTGTGGTTATTATTCAAGAGATTTGGACAATAAGAGACTTACCTCAGGTTATGTCTTCTAAGAATGCAAGGATCTATTGGGTAAGTATGGATAGGTACAGGATGAGGTGTTCTCTAGTGGTCAAAGTGTTGTGCATTTGAATAACAATACAACATATCAAAATGGACAAGTGCACTGGTTTATAAGACAAGTTACTGATGGATGCAGAATGGTCCATAGTGACATGTTCACGTAACAATATTGTTAGAGAAGTTGTGGAGATGTGTTGGTGTTTGGCTTCTCTTGGCATGCAAGAAAGGTGGTGAATAAATTCGAGCATGATATATCAGGTAAATTGTTGTCAAGGTGGAGATTGTTGAAAACATGCCAACTAATTTCCCATGTGGATGCATGCACACAATATTAACTAAAAATAGAATGTGCATGCATGCATTATTCAATGAACAAGTTGTGTAATTGGTGGATCAAATTGTAATCAATTAGTTTAATTGTTTGATAGATGATATATATATATGAGCATACCCATAGAGGTGAAGAGTAGCAATGTAGTGTAACACAATGTGTGGGAAGAGAGACGATGGTTGTAAGCATGTGATTGACTATTGTAATTCTCCCTTGAATAATATGAATATCGATTATCCTTTCCCCATGGTTTTTCCCATACTAAGTTTCCACTTAAATCATTGTGTTCATTATGTGATTGTTTATGCTTCTACTTCCTAGTATAAATAACCCAAGGCGTCTCATAGATATTGGAAAATCGGATGGTGGAATTTGTTTCAATCAAGCTCCAACTCTTCCAACTAGCAATTTCCCTTAGGAAGCCAAATATTTCTTTTAGCATTATGAATGGAATCAACCCAAAATGGTTTTCTTAAGTCCTAGAATTAATTGTAATTTTTTTTTATTGAAAACCATCTTAGATCCTGGATTTAATTGTAAAAATTGTTTATTGCACTCATTCACAGGCCCAACCTACCATATATATATATATATGGTTGGTAAAATTTCTTTACTGCAATGATGCATGTCCCAACCTACCATATAAATAGTTGGTAAAATTTCTTATTGCATAGATGCATGGGTCCAACCTACCATGTGTTGTATTTTTCTTCATAATTTGGATGCTTAATTTTTATTGTAAGTTTTTTTTTTATGCAACAACTTTTTCTATAATTTGTTGTATTTTTTTTCATAATTTGGATGCTTAATTTTCATTATAAGTTTTTTTTTTATGTAACAACTTTTTCTATAATTTATTTGGATGTTTAATTTGCATTGTAAATTTTTAACATAACTTCTTGCATTTGTTTTTGAATACTATGTACATTGTTGCTATGGTCACTCTGCGAAAGAACCAAGAATATTATACATGTAATCTAGTGATTATCTGTGTTTGATTTTCAAAGAACAATTTATATTCACGTTTTGTTTAATGAGAAAAAATTATGTAAGTTCATGTATTTAATTGTTAAAATGTATAATTAGATTTCAATGAAGAAATCAGAATTTCCGACGAAGAAATTAAATGTATAATTTAATTTTGTAAGTATGTTGCTTGGGACTCACATATTTGATTTGGCACATAATTTAGAGTTGTTAAAATTATTTTTATTTCCAACATTGAAACATTGAGCAAGTTTTAAAACAACTTCATATTCAAGTTTTTTTAAGATCCAAACATTAAAAACTAAAATGTTTTCAATATTCTTTGTTGGATCTAAGCATTAAAAATTAAAATGTTTTCTTTTATATGGGTTTGTTCAACCACCCTTTGTCCTTTGTTTCAGATTCAATATGATATTTTTTTTTTATATGGGTTTGTTCACCACCCTTTGTATTTTGTTTCAGATTCAATATTATATTTGGTTACAAGTTTTTTAAATTAGAAATGTTTCCAAATCAAATCATGTGAGCATTTGGAAGCAATAAATGTTAGTATTGTGTATTTTTATTTTTTTTAAATAATGTTGAAATACATAATGTTTTATAATTTTGGTATGTTGTATAAAATAATAAAGTGTAATATAAAAGTTTTAATTTTTTTTACTTTTTTATATTGTATAAAATAATAAGGGCTTAGTTTAAAGGTTGGATTTTTGGAGTTTTTATTGGCATATGATTAATTTTTATTGAAATCTGGTAAAAAATTGTTGGAATTCTAGATTTGAGTGATTGAGTCTAGTTTGAGTGTTTTAAAGATTTTCAGGGGTCTAATCCATTTATGCATTCAAAAATGCAATTTAAATAACAGAAAAATTTAGATTTCACGAAAATCTGTTCAGAAATTTTTTCAAAAAATCTAATATTTAGACAACAATAATAATAAATTATAGTTTAGATGTTTTATTTTCTTACCATTTTTAACCACTAATAAAACTGTTTTTCATTGTTTAAATTGAATTTCCTCGAAAAACAATGTGGAAAACAAAGTATTCCATTGATTTCAGGATTCATTAAGAAAATTATGTAAACAAAGTATCCAATTGATTTAAGGAATCATTAAGACAAGTCATCTAATAACGTTTTTCAAGGTAGAATAGCAAATCAAATCAGAGAAGATCCGCAAGTTCTTACCATTCAAGCAAAATGCTAAATAGGGCATTTAACGCGCAATAATCATTCATTAGTTCAACGACTAATCATCGTGTCTGCCATAAATATAGGATAATAAAAAGTAATTGCGAAAAATTTAGGACAAGAAAAACTAAAATACAGAAGTTAATGACTGATGTAAATGTGGACAACGGCCAGTCAACTATTATGACAATTTGTATTCTAATATGATTATCTAAACATTTTAAGTTTTGGTTTTTTATAAGGATATATTTTGTTTATTTTTGCTGGAAATCTTGTAATTAATTGTTATATTTGAATATTTTGTATATTTACGTGATTAAATTTATGTAATTTAACTATTTCATAGTTTTTTAGTATGTTAAATTTATCTATAAATTCAAAAATGTAATATAAACAATTAAAAATTAAAATTTTATTTTCATTCTTAAAAAAATAAATCAAAACAACATTTTTATTTTTTTATTTTTTTATTTTTATTTTGATATTAGAAAAATTATATTTTTTTACAGTTCGCAATTAAAAAAAATTATTAATAAAAATAATGAACGTAACAGATTTTGTTTTTATCTGGTCAAAGGCAACTTCATCCCACAGACTTTATCTCAAAATAAACATAAACTCTGTATAACTAATAAGACTTACCTGTATGAATCAAGCCAATGGATATAAGACTCACCCTGAATGAATAGGGCCAAATGATACGAGCCGGATGGCATATATATATATATATATATGACAGACTTCGCCTGGACGATTTTATTTCTAGAAGCAACGAGCGTACCGCCCAAATGTTATAAATGATTCCTAAAATGATATACGAATTCAACATTGAGCAATCTTTATTTTGGTTTTATCCTGACTTTATGCTACTGAAGTTTCCACAACCTATTTTTAATAATTTAATAATGCGGAAGGACATCGGAATCGCACGACTTAAAAGATTTATAGATTTATGATACATAGTTGAGTTATTTTTAAGCTGAAATGAGGAGATTGGAGATGGGCACATTTAATTATCTTTTAACTATAAATTTCAATCATATAATTATCAATTGAAGATGCTGGCATATTTTTTGTCATCCATCTAAATCAACAAATGAAATCTCATGTTCATAATTTTATTGCATTTTTTAGGCCTTAGTTGACCTGTTTACTTTTTAACATTTACTTACTAGCACAGCCACATAATTATGTGGCTGATAAACTCCGATAGACTTATATCATTTACAAACTTTAGGGTTTATGATAAAATGAGGGTTTGTAAAATAAATATACCTATTGATCTTCATGAGCTAGTTATGATTAGTTTTCATCTCTGATTTGCTCTTTACTATTTTAAAGCTGAAACAATTTAAAACTTAAAAACGCCTCAGCTCTAACATGCAAGGTTAAAGCATACAAAGCTAGTTAAGGCGTAAATATGATTAAAAAATTACTGTGTGACCATGTCATGTTCATAATTTTCTTGCATTTTTTAGGGCTTCAATTAACCTGTTTACTTTTTAACATTTACTTAATATGATTAAAAAATTAATGTGTAACCATCCACTTTTAAATGATTAGCAAACTTAATTCCAACTCTTTCATATTCTCCTTTAATTCTTGACTATCTTAATGTGAATTCAATCAATTATTTACTGAACTAATAATTTTTATTATGTTGAAAATTTTACCAACCAAAACCTTTCGATGTCAAAACAACCACGAGTTTGTGACTGTGCTATTTACTAGCACAACAGCTAAATAGCTAGCTTTGTGACTGTGCTATTTACTAGCACAACAGCTAAATAGCTAGCTGCTGGTGAAAGCAGAAAGGTTGATAAGATGAAACATTCTTCAAAGAATATATTAAATTTTATTATTGATTAACAAATAAATGGTCGCGCTTCATTTATCTGGTGTTAATATTTTAATTTTTGTTAATCATTTAAGTGGCAATCAATTAGCTATCAAAGTAATTTTTAAATATGATTAGGTAAATGTAAAAAAGTAAACACATAAACGGATGTCTTTATAATAGCTAGGAAGTTAATGATTGAAATCACAGCGATTTATTTTGTGTGACTACTAAGAATATTCCAGCCATATTTAATCCTGTCCATATAGAAAACTTATTAAACACTAAACCCCTATTAAATCTGCCCATTATCAATAAGTATACACCTTTCGAAGTAAATATATATCTGATTCAAACATACTAGTATTCTTCTTCCATTACCTTCCATTACCGAGCTCCGAGCTCGTGCGGCACACCGATCCTCAATGTTGTTATTTTCATTAGTGCAAAGTCGACCATCCATGATTCAAGATGAAGTCGATGAGAATTGACTGTCATTTACTTTCCCAGTGACAAGAAAATTGAATATGCGTTCCGGTAGATATGACAGAAGCAGCCCAAGGAGTTTTACACGGAAAATATATATAATGGGCTCAATTGAGCGATTTGATGACTGTGAATTGCATAAAGAATGTCACTATCTCTTTTATTGAAAAACTTAGAACAAGAATGACATAGATCGACCATTTAACTACAAACTAAAATAAATGGCCATGCCTACGATTACAGATCTTATTTAGAATATCTCTTATGATTAGCCTGCAGCCTGTTGAATTGCAGAGCTCAGAGAATAGTTTCGATGTTGCATCTTTTATAACTTCATCAAACGATC